>MIQA02018544.1:0-11641 GCA_001887855.2 Sclerospora graminicola
TATATCAATCGGCCGATGCATCGGCCGACCTTAAGCGCCGGGTCCGGGAGCTTGAGGCCGCATACGCTGAAACCCAATCGGGTGTGAGTGACGCCCGGGAGGCGTTCACTCGGCTTGCGGAGGAGCGTGCGGATTGCTTTTCTTCTCTCAAGGAAGATCGGGCTCGTCTAGCAGCTTCGGCGTGCCGGGTGAGAGGTCTCATGAAGGGTCCTGCTCCCATCCGGGAGGCTATCAGGCACCTCCTTGACTTGGCCTGTCCGCGAGACCCTGGTCAGGCCGCTTCCGCCACGCCCCTTCTTCCGTCAGCTGCTAATTCCGCCGCGGCCGTTCAGACATCTGACGCGGGAATTCCCGCCCCCGGTCCAGCGACCGGTGATACGGGAAAAGTTTCTCGCCTACGGATTTGGAATACTTCCCAGGACCCTAACCCGCCGCTAGCGCCAGTCAACCAGCAGGCAGCTTCTCCCTTGTCCACTGAAGATCCACCTGGGCACAAAGGCAAGCGTCGATCCAGTCGGGTTGCGTCGCTTCAAGGCCCCGTGGCAGCCAAACGGCCCAAACGGTCCGCCGCGCCGGTGAGCGCGGCCCTAGTCCATGGGGAGAGCGGGCCGAGTCCTAGACCCACTTCGATCCCGGCTTCACCGGCTTCGGGAAAGTCCCCCCGTCGTTCTCGCGCTGCCAGATCTTCGTCGAAGGCTCCGACTACTCCGGCTCTCCTTAGCGTCTCCCCTCATGATCCCCAAGGTCCATCCACCGCCTCTCCTGATGGAGAAGAAGCGTCTGGCCTATCGGGGCTGGATTCTGACGAGGCTACCACTGAGGACCTCGAGGAATTGCCTTCCCCAGACCCCTTCGCCTTCGACGAGAACGAGTCCAAAGAATCCTCGGAGGAGTCTCCTCCGTTGTGGATTCCCCGCCGGAAGGTCATGACGGCCCTCGAACTGGCCGCGGCGGTCCCTTGGTCAAAGGCGCAGTTGGAAGGCCTGCGTATCCAGGACCTCACTGGAGCCTTGGTCACCAAGTCATTGACTCGTCCGCCGCTGTGGATATTCCCACCGGCCCTCGCTGTGCCCAAGGCCGAGGACTGGAATGCCAAGCTAGTGGCGATCGGGCCGCTGAACGCAATTCTGTCACAGGAACCTTGGGCCATACTGGCGACAGAGATGCCGGACATCGGCCTGCCCCAAGCCGGCTGGTTCGCGGAATTGCGGAAAGTCTGCAAGGAGTACCTCTCCCGGCATGGACAATCCATCTAAGTCAACTCATCACCTTTGCATTTCCGTTGCCGCCGGGCGCGAGTCTCCCGAGCTAGCCAAGTACCGGACCGACCGCAAGAACCGTCGCAACCGCGCGACTGAGGGCTGGGCTAAGGTCTGCAACTTCGTGGTCGATGGAATCCAACGTGGCCACTGCGACTTGGACATTTTCCTCCACCCGATCATGCTACATCTGGCCAACCGCCGCGTGGAGAAGAGCGGGATCTCGGCCGAAGGCGGGACTTGACATCCGGGTTTGGGTAAGCGTCAGGTTCCCACTCTCCAAGCTTCGCTCGATGCGCTCGACCAACAAGATCCGTGGCGCAACCAGTTTCGGCAGGATCCCGATCGTCACCCTGGCCTCCGCGTACCCCGACTCCGGAACAAGTTTCGCTGAGCTTCGTCAAGGGTGTCCCACGAGGCTAGCCTTGCATACATCGTCTTTTTTATTTGTTACTGGCTGTTAACCTCGATAATACACTTTTCTTTCCATTTTTTACGTAAGAAACCGCTTGCTCATCTTCTTCGTCTGACTTCTCCCATCCGGCACCATACTGATTCGAAGACAACTCCGGAAAACCACTCCATCCGGCACCATACTGAATCGAAGACAACTCCGGAAAACCATTCCATCCGGCACCATACTGATTCGAAGATAACTCCGGAAAACCATTCCATCCGGCACCATACTGATTCGAAGATAACTCCGAAAAAAGACCGATCGGACCCGACTAGCTCCATCCACCGATTACTCGGCTGAGTGGTGTTATCTGGTCCGGCCGTGCCTGTTGCCCTGGGGCCGGGCGGACTAGTTCTCTGTCCCACCTTCTTCGTGGGTCTGCATGACCCCGAAGCGATTCCGGCTAGTCCGCCGGCGGTCGAACTCTCTCATTAAAGCTCCGCAAATTAAGTCTAGCTCGTCCACCCACGACTGCTCCTCGCAATTTTTCCACTGCACGAGAAACTCCCTGTGAATCCGCCCAAACCGGGTTTTCCGTCCGTTCCGGACGTCCAAAATTTCTTCTACCTCGTACTCGTCCGGGTCTAACGGCTTGTCCCAACTGTCCTCCGGCAGCAGAGCTTCATCGAAATCCAGCCGGTCGCTTTCCCCCGTAAGGCGTGTATTCGGGCGGTCCGGGAAATGCTTAACCAACTTCAACTTGGAAACATGTACTATTGGGAAAACGCTATATTCCGTGCCGGCCGTGACAAGCTTAACTGCATGATCCCCGACCAGTTCTGCAACTCGGAAGGGGCCATGCCACATATGCGCCAACTTCCGTGCATAGCCCTCCTTGACCCGATCGAGATACAGCCACACCCGGGAGCCGGGCTCGATGCCGTGTTCCCCGGCGCGGTCGTTGTTTTGGTCGGCGCGGTCCTTGATTGCTTGTCGGAGACGTTCGTTTACTTGTTCCCTCGCCAGTGAGTAGTGGCGCTGCACTCCCATCCTCCAGCGGCGAGCGTCTCTGTCCCGGCTTCTGGTGCACCCTATTGGTATAGCGGCTTCCAAAGTGGATCGGGGATCCCATCCGTAAGCCAGATAAAAAGGGGTGTCGCCCCTTACCCGGTCGTACGACGAGTTGAGAGCAAAAACCAGTCTCTCGGCATATTCGTCCCAGTCGCATTGGTCCGCCTCCACCACGTACATCTTTAGGGCTCTGGTTAGGGTCTGGACCATCCTTTCAGCCTTTCCATTCGCCTGCGGGCGGTAAGCCATAGTGGCGCTCTGCTTCTGTCCTAGGATCTTATTGAAAGCTCGGAATACGTCTGCCATAAATCCGGGCTCCCTATCGTGCCGGATGACCTACCTCGCCCCGAAACGCCTGAACACACATTCTTCGTAACTTTGCGCAACCTGTTGGGCGGTACGGGTGGAACTAGCCTTTGCTATAACCAGCCCGGTAAACAAATCCGTCCAGATCAGCAACTCCGTATACCCATTTCGAGATTTGGGTAAGGACGGGATATGGTCCATCGCGATGACTTGAAACGGATAAGTGGCCTGTATGTTTCCAGGCGACCGTCCTCTGATGGTCGGCCGGCCTTTCCCGGTTTCGCAATCTGGACAGCTCCCCACGTAGGCCTGAACGCTACGGTAAAGCCCCCGCCAGTGGAAATGTGTCTTGACCTTGTGATATGTCCGGCCGATTCCTTGATGCCCCCCTTCCAAGCTCACATGGTAATGATGGAGAATATCCGGCTGTAGAGTAGCGGGTACGACTAGCCGAGCTGATCTATCTCTCTCGATCTCCGGCTGGTCGGCGTCTCGGTAGAAGAACAGTAGCCCGTTTTCGTCCACTTCGTAATCCGGGGCCAACTTGAAACATTCCTTAGCTTGTTCGGCGGTCAATTTATTCACTTCTCCGTTAAGATACGCCTTGAGATCCACTATCCACGCTTCCTCGTTCTGCGCTTGGAGAATCCGCTCTGCTCGCAACTGTTGAACTATCCCCTCGGTCATTGTTTCTGGGGATAGTGGGCCATCGGCTGAAGAACGACGCTTCTGCGATCGGGTGACGGCGTTCACCCGGATTGTCTCTTCCATGTTGGCTGGATGGATGATCTCGGGCAACCGGTTGATCTCTGTCAGGTCTGATAACAGAGCCGGATCGGAAACCGTTACCCCCACGTTGTCGCGCATGGCCAGCGTAGCCAAGTGATCCGCGCTCTTATTCCAGTCTCGTTTGACGTGCAGCAATTCGTGTTCCGGCCATCTCCGCAGTGCGGACATAACTCGATCATTTAGCAGTCTCAGCCGCGGCGCCTTGCAATCTATCTCTCCGGTGATTTGTCGGATCACTAGGTTGGAATCACCGCATATGATGATCCGCCCCTGTGTCCGGCCGGCCAACAGATCTAGAGAAAGCAGCAGTCCTCTATACTCCGCTTCGTTCACCGTGATGCCAGGCGTGAAATCCGAGGCGGCCGCGATCGCCTTCCATTCGGGCAGCTTCCACAAAATGGCACTATAGGCCCCGACCCCTTTCTTTACACTCGCCGACCCATCGAAACTCAACACCATTAGTTCCTCCGTGGGTCCCACTGTTGGCGGCGGCAATACGATAGTTTGTCGAGGCTGCTTCCGAGGTGCGATCGCTATCAGTGCTTCCTCCACTTCTGCCCGGGGGTAATGCTGGCAGCCAGTGTGCCCAGTATTTCCTCTTCCCCTTTAGTACACTTAATCACTTCGAGGGACCACTGAGACAGCAGAGCCGCCCATCTCCCCAGCCGGCCATCAATCCCATTCGCCGTCAGGAGCCATGATAGGGTCGACCGTCTGGATAGTACTTTGATAGTCCGAGACACCAGCATAGTATAACACACATCCAAGATCCGTAATAGAGCCAGAACCTCCTTATCCACCAACCCATAATTAACTTCATTAACTTTCAAGGTCCGGCTGGTGAAGGTCACGGGACAGTACACTCCATCATGATCTTGCACGAGAGCGGCCGAGATGGCCCACTTGTTAGCATAGATGATGACTACCGGAGTCTTATTAACATCGAAATGTTTCAAGACCGGTGTGGTCGCCATCTTCGCCTTTAGCATGCCAAAAGCCACCATCGCTCGGGTCATATGGTCGTCCGGGCTGGCCGCGCCGGGGTCCGGCGGCCGGTCGCTTGTCTGGGCAGACAAGGGCGCTTCCCCATTGGCTGCACTACCCGAAAAGGGCGCTTCCCATTGGCTGAAATAACCGAAAAGGGCACTTCCTCATTGGCTGAAATTGCCGGCCCGGCCTGCGTCTCCGCTTGCCTATCCTGCTCTCTCAGCTTATGGTAATCCACCTCCCGCAACTCATACAAGACCGCCGCATAGACTGCAAAATCCTCGATGAACCGACTGTAATAATTCAGGCTGCCCAAAAAGGATTGCATAGCCTTTAGGGATCGCGGGAAAGGCAGATTACTCAAGGACTCCAGATCCTTCGGGTTAGCCTCCAATCCGGCAATCGACACTTGATGACCCAGATAGGTTACCTTAGTCTTTCCCCAGAAACTCTTAACCGCACTAATCGAAAGATTCCACTTTTCACACGTAATCATCAGTTTCTCCACTTTGTCACACAATAAATCCCAGGTAGTTGCCGTAACGAGGATGTCATCAATGTAAGACCGCCGCCCCAAAACTGAAGGTTTTGGGTCGGGGTCCGGGTCACCTTCGGCGAACACATCCCCGACCAGAGCCGGATCTTGATCCGCCTTGATCTTGAAGTGTCCGTACAGCGCGTTATCTATCAGCCGTTGATAAATCTGCGGAGCATTCTTCAGACCGAACGGCATCCGGTTCCACTCGAACAACCCGAAAGGCGTCACAAATGCAGAGATCTCCCGTGCACGATCGGTCATAGAGACCACCCAGAATCCACTGGCCATGTCCAATGAGCAATACCACAAAACTTTATCCAGGTCCTCCAACAGGTCATTTATCAGCGGCATCGGATAAATCATCAGCTTAGTCAGCCGGTTCACCAGCCGGTAATCGATGCACAACCTTATATCCACCCCATTCTTCTTGATGATAATTACAATGGGCGAAGCCCATGGCGAGGTGGACGGCTGAATTATCTTGGTGGCCAGCAAACCCTTGATAAGCTCTGACAGCTTTTCCCGATATTGGGGGGCGACTGTTCGGCATCTCTGTGCTACCGGCTTGGCACCTCCCACATCGATATCACAAACTGCCCCATGGGCGGCCGGAGGAAGTGCGTTCCCTGGTCCGATCAACAGATGTCGTCTTTTCCATATAATATCCTTCAATCTGCCGATCTCTTCCGGGGTGTTCACATCCGGGTCTCCCACTTGTAGATCGTCGATAGTGACTGCTGGGGGGCAGGGGGTCACCTCAGGTAGCACCGCCATCTGCTCTTCCATGCCTTCAACGTATAGTTCGCCCCCTTCATGAATGCAGACTTGATCGGCTTCGGCCGCTTCAGGATCCGGCTCGGCCGGCTGGGCCGATCCGCCTTCGGTTATTATCGAATTCTGCTCGGCCGGCTGGGCTGATCCGCTTTCACTTCGGTCGTCACAACCGTCATCGGGGCTGACCGTATATGCAACTCTGCTTGGTCCTTTCTCCCGACTCTGTCGTTCGTCCGTCTCCCTCTGAGTGGGCAAAACCAGTTCCGCGATCGGGGCGTAGCTTCGGCCAATACATTCAGCCAGATCCGGCGACGGCCGGCTCCGCGTCAATATTTTAGAAGGGGTCCGGTACTCGGGTTTATCCACCATCGGAGTCTGATCCTCTTCTAATTCTTCCTCTTCGCTGACTAGATCGGTGGTTGCCTGAAAGGCCAGGTTTTGCCACTCGATATAGCGTCTTGAGCCAACAGTGACATAGCCCGGCCGGCGGGGCACTTTATCCTCGGCCAGCCACATTCCAATAATCACATCTTCATGCAAGGTGAGGGGTTTTTCAGAGATGTTGGTCACGCTTATGAAGTTGAGATGACCACTCCCTTTAACCACAGATGGTACCCAGCACTCGCCCCTTGTCAGCCATAACTTACTCCGTCGGTCGTGCGGCCGTAACATTACTTCCACCGCCTTTTCCACTGGCACCGTTACAAACTGACCTAGCTTGAGGAACTGGACGTATGCGCCATATAAGGGCCGCCGGCCGGCCAGCTGGATCTGTACCTCGTCCGGCAACGTCAATGTTCCATGCGATAAGTCCAGCCGTATACCGGCCGGGACCATAAAATCCATGCCCAAAATTGGATCCTGCCCGGCCAACTTGCCTACCCAGGCGGTAAAGTAATATACCAGCGACCCAGCTAACGTAATCTTGACTCTTGTTCTTCCTTGGGTCATGTACGAACTCTCTCCAATGCCTATACATTCCTGCCGCTTCGTCTCGTCTATCTCACACCCCACCTTACGAGCAAAGGTGGTGTCTACGATAGACACTTCTGCGCCAGAATCGAACAACATGGTAGCTTTCTGGTTATTGATTTTCCCATCCGCCTTGGCCTGCTTGAACCATTTATCCGGCGAGTGATACTTCCAATAACCTCGCGACTCGCCAGGTAACAAGTTCAATTCCATTCGCACTTCAGACCGGGAATACTCATCCGTCCGTATACTGCTCACCAGGAAGGGGTCAGCCGTACCGGCCGGGGACCGGGTGACGTAATCGTCAAACTTACATATATTGTCGGTTATCCTTTGCTTTGCTTCTTGATTATCCTCTTTACCGACATATGCATAGATACTAACACTAGACCGCTCGGCTCGAACCAGATTCCAACCAGGCGAGCGATCTAGTTTAACATCTTTTCCGCTCCAGGTTGCAACATTCCAGAATGCTTGGTCGGGACGTACCACTTCTTCAACAGGTTGTAGAATTCTTCCATTGGGCACAGTCCCGCCTCATGCACCTCCCCGCAAGCCTTACACGTGAACAGACAGTGTTCCGCCGGGTGTCCTTTCCTCTCGCACTTCTTGCACGTCAGCCGCTTCCAGCAGCTCCGGTCGTCATGCTTGATGGACCCACAGTGGGTGCACTTGCGCTTAGGGTAATCCTGGTCAGCTCGAGCCGGAAAACCCTTCGACTGACCGGAATCGGCTGGCAGCCTGGACGGCTGACTGGCTTCTGCCGAGAAAAGGTACCGATACTGTTCCTCCTCAGACTCGCCCCCGGATCGCTGATACTCCTCTTCCGAGCTGGTCGCGTCTGACTCCCGGGCGACCATGCGGACGGCTCGGGCCGTCCTGGCAGATGGTGGCCGGCCTCCTTGATCCGCGTTAAATCGGGACTTGAAACGGCCGGTTCCGACTGCCGCCTTGGGGCCTCGCTTCTTCGCGCTTAGGTAGGTGCGCAACGTCAATTCCAGCTCCGTGGTATTCTTCAACCGCAGTAACGCCAGCTGGTCTGCCAGCTCCCGAACGTCCAACGTGCTGATGAAATGTTCCACGTGTTCGCGGGCGGCTTCCGACCGGCTGGCATCTTCTTTAACCGGGATATCCGCCCTTATGCCAGCGACATTTAAGCGATGGAGATACTCCAGAGGGGTCTCATCCGCCCGCTTCTTCGTGTGGAAATATTGCCGCGCCGCCGATGTTCCAGATCCACAGTATTGTTCCTCGAACGCGCCGACCAATCCCCTCCAGTTTCCTCGGATTTCCCGGCTGAACTGCTGGATCCAGTTTTTCGCTGAACCTTTCATCAAATCCCCAAAGATCAGGCATTTCTCATAGTCCGACGTCCGGTCTCTGAGAAATGCCGACTTCGTCTTGCTCAGTCATCCTCGGGCTTGGTCCTCGTCCGTGTCGCGTCCGGTGAAGTCTTTCAGCTCGGACGTGGCCGACATTCGCACCCTCGTGATCGCTCCTGACTCTGCATCAAACGCTTGGGCCGAAGCCATATGGACTCGGCAGGCCATCCCCAGATCCAAGTCATCCGGATCGTAATGGTACTTGGCCGACTTGACGGATTCCATATCCACATCGCTGAGAGACAGCTTCCTATTCGTTGGCCGACGTCCGGTCCGGCGGCCTGTCTGGCGGCTCGGCGGGGCGGCATGGGGTTCACTCTGCTTGGACTGCACCGACTCCATGTCTTCATCACTCGGCTCCCTCGCATAGTACTGGACTGGTCCGGGGGCCTGTGTTCCAAGACGAGCTGGCTGGTCCGGTGACTTCGGACTGCCGCGGCTGGCGCTCAGCCGACGTTGCTCTTCCAAGTATCGCTCCATCATCGCCGAGAACATGTTTTGCAGGTGATCCGGCACCTGAGGAGCGACTTGAGGGGCGACTTGAGGGGCGGCTTGAGGGGCGACTTGAGGGGCGGCTTGAGGGGCAGCCGGGCTGCCAGATTGGCATTCCTTCTTAACCCGTCCATCCGCGTCTTCGTCTTCCTCCTTCGGGTCTGGATCCGCCGTCGCTGTCCGCCAGGCCTGTACGCTGTACTGGCCGGCGTTCTTCCGCTCGGGCGTACCCGGATCCTCACGTCCTCCAAGTCTCATGGCTGTCGCCACCCGCGCTGCTCCCCTTGGGCCAAGCGTCATGCGGGTGATACCCACCGATGAATCAGATGAGTCCGCTTCCGAAGGGGCAGACTCGTACTGCGAAGAGCCTGAGTGTATACCGGCTGGTTTGCTTGTCGCCGGCGGCGTGGACGGCGCCACTCCCGTCGTAGCTGTCATCTTTTTCGACGGCGGCGAGCAACCCACTAGCGGTACCAAGTGGTCGTGCAGGGCGCTGGACGTCTCCTTCAACTTGTCCATCTTCAGATCAAACAACTCGTTCGGATCAAACACGCCGGTGTTGATGCCGGCTTGTTTGAGTTGGTCGAATAGTCCTCTAATGAGGGACACGTGGCCGTCTGAGAGAGTTGGGGGGGAGACGGGACCTTTCAATCCGCCTATGATCTTCGGCCGTGTTATTTTTAGTACCTTATCCGTCCGCAAGAATTGCCCCAACTCGTGAAGATGGAAAGCACGCTCCAAGTCGATATCCGTCGATAGGCCGTCCTGCTTCTCTTCTTCCTCTTCGAAACGCGGTTTATCTTTGTGGGTCGGATAATCCAATTCCTGCCAATCCGGTTTCTTTAGGGGTAGGGGGGCCAGATCGCGACTTGGTCCCGATCCGGCCGGCTTCCCACTCCGGTCGTATCCGACTTCCGCTTTTTCTTCCTTTATTTTTTCTTTTATATCCAAAATATGCATTTGTTCGTTAGGATCATGGTCGGAACCATGATCCTTCCTCGGACTATGGCGACTTGCATCATAGTCCGATCCGGCTCCGTCCGTGTAGCGGCCGGCACTACAGTAAGTAGTACCGTAATCCGCCCCCGGCGGAGCCTCTAGGGGAGTAATTTCTTCTTTAATGTCAACCTCGAACTCCCCCAATCCGAGGCGACCATCGCATCCTTCCATCTTCAGCAGCATTGGGGGCGATATGCCTTCCCCAAATGCACCCGACACAACATCGTCAACAAATTTGACAGGTTTAGGTCTTTCGCCCGCTAGGGACTCGCGGTGATATCCAGGGTCACCAAGAGATCCGGGCACGCGCACCATTGTGGTGTAGTCGCTATCAGAAAATCTCCCTGATACGCGAACACCCACGGGGGTCCCAGACGACTGACTAACGGAGGGGGTACTCCGTCCATCCGAGTCATGATCCGATCCGGCTTGATGCCGGCTGGATCGGTCGCTTCCATCCGCTTGATCGCGACTGCTCGAATGTTGCATGTTAAAAGCTCACCTTGTGTACCCGTCAGTACTGGGTGGTTAGCTCTCTTGATGGACCCCAGGGCGAAAAGTGTAAATCCGTCCAATAGGGAGATGAAGTGTAGGACTAGGGGTAGCTCCTGGGCGGAAATCGTCACCGGGGAGCTCGTTGGGTAATATAATTGAACTTTGTATAGTGCCGGCTGGGCCGAGAATAGTCGATCGGCCAGCTAAACCAATAGGACACTTGAAGTTTGTATAGTACCGGCTGGACCGAGAATAATCAATCGGCCAGCTAAACCAATAACAATGAAGGGCGAATCCAAATGTGTACGTAAGGTAGATATAACTCCACACTCTTCCACAGAAGGCCAAAATGTCACCACTTCCCCATACTTAATACCGTGTTCAAAACACGGGCGACTTGAGGTGAGTATACGAAGTCGCCGCGACTCCCGGTCAGGGGACTTCCGGTGGGTTAACTTAACCTTCCCCGGGCAAACCAATAACAGCAAGAAGGGACCTTGTTAGCCCTCTGCCGTGAACCAATAAAAGCGACTTGTGTCTAAGAAAGCGAAACGTATACTGATTTATCCTATGTCCAATACTCCCTTTGTGTGTAACCTACCTCAAATAACACGCCTGACCAGTCATGTATCTTACCCACGCAACCCGGCTAACTCCGACTCTGTGTACCGGTACGGCCGGTACACCAACCCCAAATGGTACCAACCCGGCCAGTACACTGAACCCATATGGTACCAGTCCGAATGGTACATTGTACCCGACCGGCTCGGCCGGATAGCCACCCATCCGCGCCCCTCAGCCGCTGACGCTAGCAGTCCCTCGGCAGCCCTTCCTACGATCCCGGTGCATACTCTTTCCACTAGAACAATCCTCTTCTTTCAGGCTCCCTTCTCTCCATCCTTACGAACAGTCCGCCATCTTGGCCGTCCGCCATCCGCGCCTCGGCCGTCAAACCTCCATAGTCCTTCCGTCTGCTCAGCTCGCTTATCCGACTACTAGTATCCTCGCCCCTTGTCAGGTCCGCCGACTTGATTTCCAGCCAGGCACCGCCCGACCGCCTACAAGGGTGCCTGGCAGTCCCAAATTGCATCTTATTCCTGGCCGGTCTGGGTATCCGGCTTAGGGTAACATTTCAGCCAATCCGGTGCGGGCATCCATCATCATTAGTCCGTTAACTTCT
>MIQA02018546.1:0-15494 GCA_001887855.2 Sclerospora graminicola
CGAAAAACCGGGTTTTCCTGATCAGATTCTAACGCAACAGTGGACCCGGGGTTGATGCGAGCCAGCTCTACCAATAGCGACTTAAGAAGTGAGAAAGAGTCCCGCCATTCCCCGTCCATCTCTTCCACCACAGCATCCTTGGCCCGGTATACCTTGTCGCGGAGCTCCTGAAGGTTCGTTCCATCCCGCGCCTGCACGATGGCCACGACGGTCTTGCGCTTCACACCCTTGTCACTGTGAACTGCGGCGCGAAATGCCGGGAGCAGTTGAATCTGCCGAGCGGACGGCTTCGCAAGCGACATGCAATCATCAGCGTGCTTATCGTGTAGACTAGACACGTAGTATTCTGGTGGCATCTGGCGAGACATTCGCTTGGTCACCCGAACCTTCTATTCGCACCCTTTCTGTGAGCAGGCAAACGTCTTGCAATTGCCCCCACACTTTTCGACGACGCAACGGCGGTTCTTGTTGAAGCAATGGTCCTTCACGAAGTTGGTTGCGCTTATTCCATCCCGGAACACTTGACCAAGCACCAGTTTTGTCATGCCATGTACAGCGGCAAGGTCTATAGTGGCTCTCTCCGTCGCGTTTTCTATCGCCATGATGTAAAAAATTCGTAGAATTAGTTGCGTCGATAATTCCCCTGCCACACTAATTATGTTTAAAATGTAGTGGACCACACTATTCGTCTTTTTGTTGGTGCTTGTTTTGCGACAGGTGCTGCTTTTCAAAAGTAATACTTTGACTAGTGCTGGTTTTGCGATTTGCTCTTTTCAAAATAGCATTTCTGGCCCAAAATTTGACATGCCGAACACTCCGCATATCGACATTGGGTTAAGAAAAGGTGCAGAAAATCGCAAATTGGGCGTTGCCGAACAGGCCCGTAATGTTTTGCGGTACTTTGTACGGATCAGGCAGCGCCCTTCTCTGACACTTCATTGGGCTACTCTTAACTTATTTCACTGGTGATTGGCCCGCTGAATTTTGAAATCGATGTTACCGGTATGCTAACTTGACCTATGATTCTAAGCGCATCATTACTCACCTATGTAGCCGGAAGACTCACCGGAAAATAGACTGCGGTTAACAACAACAATTCACCACGCACTGTTTTTGCTTAACCACTTTGCGGCCCAGCATCGACTTGGAAATCATCATTTCACAATTTGCTCGCGTACGCATCACTACCGGTACCTGAAGTACTGCGCATTCTCCCAACGTTCCAACATGAAGTTGCTGTCCATTACCAGTATTGCACTAATTGCATACAAAACATCGGCTTTGGCAAGTGCGACATCGGAAGCGACCGACCGTAGTCAGCACTATTTGAATATGCCCGCTGCGGATGGAGACAATGATGACCCGAGGCAGCGGAACTTGAGATCTGACGTGGCAGAGATGGCGGGTAATGTGAACCAGCAGAAGACGTTGGGATACATAAGGCAACGTCTTCACGCCCCGAAGCCTCCCCGAAACACTGATCAGCTAGGTCACCATCCATTGCCATATCAATTTCCCACGAGCCTTAAACATGTCAAACCTGACCAGCTACAGTTTGTACTTAAAAACGTGAAGTTTCGCAGTTGGGTCACTGCTTTTCGCATTCTTCACGGACGAGAAAAGCCGTCAGACGTCGAGAGAAAAATGTTTGAGGTCATGTCCGAAATATTTCCCGACGACAGAAAAATGGCAGCAATTCTCGCCGGAGGAAAAAAAAAGAACAAGTGGGAGGATCAAGACACATGGGACCTCGCTAACCGATTGGAGAATCAACTTTTCAAGAAGTGGATCGCCACACCCACGTCTGACAACTTTTTCGAGCTTCTAAAAGTGAACAGCAACCCCGAAACTGAAACTCCCTTACTCGACATATGGCTAGCATTTATGCACCGCAAATTTAAAAGACCCGAGGACGCCAATAAGGAAATACTGAAGGTGTATGAGGCCAGAAAGGACGCCGTCAAAAATTTGGATAAGAACAAGGAAAAGCTTTTTAGATTATGGACAGCTAAAGCTAAGAACCATTTCAAGTCACCGAAAAAACAATGACGACGGATTGGAAGCACGTTCCTTCGTGAAGATCGACCGAATTGAGGAATCTATCGACACTTGGATATCGAACCAACAGTCTATAGATTATTAGGGCGAGCGTCAGGTGATGTTCTATTATGCATCTCGTTAAAATGTAAAGAAATCTTTACTCGATGGCTCGATCCGAGGCCAATGTCTACTTTTTTCATCTCTAGGGTCATGTCATAGGACAGAGTCGCAGTGACCAAGCGCAAAATCATGAAGATATACAGTAGTCAGTGTCCAAAGTAAGGTCATAGAAGTATTTGATGGACGTTTGCACCAGACTCTATTTTCCTTCATTTTTACACGACTGGGTTGACTCCTGAGTAGTCTCACTAACGTAAATGCCCTTCAAAGATGACAATGGACAAGGCTGCCAATTCCTTCCGCAAAGACCTTATTAGGTGTTAACCAGTCATCCTCCAGCAGCCCTTCCGTGAAGTATCGGCTGGATTGTAATCTTCGCATTTCTTGCTCGGCATGTTGAGTACCAGGAGCGTATAGATACCCCGGCTTGACTCCCCCTAGTATTGTAGACCAGACAACAGTAGTTTGTTCTCAGCGTTCAGCGTAGAAGGATTGCCATGAGCATTCGTTAGACCTCCTCTTCACCAATCACCGTAATTCTCCTCTTGAGCACCAAGCGTGATTCGTACCCTTTGAAGCGATTCTTTCAAGCCAATTCGGACAGTCTTTTAGCACGCGATTTCCAATTAACGAGGCGCTTTGTTGCCAGTCCGTCTCCCCGAACACTAGTGCGGTTTATTTTTCAAAATCAAGCCCGATATAATGTTCCAGTTCTTGAACGTGCACACATTTTGCGTTAAACTGTCTGTTAAACTTGTTGCGAGCCAAAAATGCGGCACGGACGTGCGGTTGTCAATGTTTTCCCACAGTCCAAATGAAATCGCGCTGCCCGATAATTAATTGACGGCTTTGATCACAAAACGGAGACTTCGGTTTTTCCCTTGGACACCGCGACGAACTTTAGTAGTCTTGCGATACTTTTTCGAATTCCCTTCTTGTCAGTCGTCTAAAACCGAGCAATTGGTCGTCTTTTATACCATCCTTGATCTGATCTTGTTGCGGTTGAAAGTTTTCTTGATTCGCATTCACAAACTCGCTCGTCTCAAGAGCTTACCTTGTGATGACTGGGACGGCACCACCAACCAGGAGCAAGAGCAGACTTGGCCACGTTCGGATTGTAATCTTTGCTCCTCTCCTGTAGCAGGTCGTCAAAAGGAATGAGATCTTGGTGCTTTGCTCAGGAGGGCGAGTTGGCTCGGTATGATGAGGACCCTTTTTCGATTGATCCTGACGAATTCCTAACCTCGAAAAGAACACGTGCCCTGCCCATGTAAATATCAGTAGCAAAGCACCCTGTCGATTACGTAAAGTTAGCCGAAGAAGAATGTTCGAATCATGGTCATTATCCCCATTCCAAGGAAACAATATTGTCCCATCATCTACCGTCTTGGAGTGGGGCATGGCCGCCGCTGTCACAGTGTACCATTGTATGTAGCATCTATTGCCAAAAAGTCAAGAAAACAAATGTTTGGATAAGTCTTTTAGAGAGGTATCGACGACAAGGGGAGGAGACAACGTGTTGTTCTCCAACATGCTCAATCAGCTTCTCTCCCTGGTTCAGATTGTAAAACAGCAGCGCCTTGTCCGAGTTGTCTATACGATTGGATGATGTACAACGAATCAAATAAAGCCAGTGCAGTCGACGACGATTGGGCGCAACTGCCATTAGTGAAATACAGTTTTATCTTTACTTTCAGAGGTTATTCTGCCGCTTATGATAAAGATAAAAATTTGGGGGAAAAAGATTTCGCTGTGAAGATCAATTATAGCAATTTTTATGATCGGAGATTGACAATCATAGGACAACAATTAAACAATAGTTGATTGGTTGTTACACTTTGTTATCCACAGCTATTGACGTACCAGGTCAGGATGGAGGAAGCTACACCAACAAAGCGACGCAACTTTACGGCAAATGACGACATCATGCTCCTCCGAGAGACGCTTTCCGATCTGCCTTTTGAGGCGTCACGAGGCGGCGTCATGGACGCGTGGAATAAGGTCGTTACGAAACTTCTTCTTCTACCACATTTTGGAGTGCGAAAGGTCACAGGCAAAACAGCCCAGGCGCGTTTTAATCGGCTTATTGATAAACACCGACTAAGCGACAAGGCGGCGTCAGCTGCATCTGGTGTCGAAGAAACGTACGGTGAGAAAGAACAGTTACTTGACGAGCTAACGTGTCGAGTAAACGAGCATCTTCGTCTAGAACGCGAGCGCCTCGACACAGAAAAGACAAGAACGAGAAAATGGTATCGGCCGGTCAGATGGTCCGGATCGCTGCCGTGTCGCGCTTGAAACGCTCCAGTGACTGCGCCAAAATCGGGAGAGGAACAAAGTGATCAGAAGCCAACACGTTCAAAGTTATTCCAGTTTATTGAGTTGATGAAAATCGATATGGAGCGTGAACGGGAAGAGCGACAGGCAGATCGACAAGAGCGCTTGGAACTTGCTCGCTTGGAGAACGAAAGGATGGTGGCTCTTCTTAATGGATTTACTGCGGCCATCCTCCGGGCTCAGAATTTAGGTACTCCTCAAGAGTAGGAGGTGCTAAATCGAAATAAACACTGATCTGGTTACCATTTTCGTGACATGTTTGGCAGTTAGTGAGCAACATGCATACAGCCACGACTGAAGCGACAGGAGACATCAGAATCTTTTGCTGCTTTTTAAAATCAATAAATTTCCACTGACTTTTCAGCTGGCTAAACGTCCATTCAACAGCCTCTCGAACTGAACTCATACGCTTGTTGAAATTGGCGTGATCCGTAGATGTAAGATTTCCCTTGAAACCACTGAGAAGACAGTGTGACACACCATATGCTGGATCACCGTAAAGAAAACGCCCCAAAAAAGTGGTTTCGTGCGAATCAATGAAGTCGACGAGCTTACTCTCACGTAACATGACGATGTCGTGACGGCGACCCTCCATGGGGCCCCAGAAATGGATGCACAGCCCATCCGGAGATGTAACGGCTTGGTAATTGAGACAGTGGACACGCTTGTGGCCAGTGTAGACGGCACGTTGGAGGTCAACGCCATCAGGAGTCGGACCAGGGCGACAGGTTGCAATCTTAGTTCCATCAATAAAACCGTAGACGACGTCTAGCGGTGCACCCATGTCGGAGACAGCGGTGCAATAGCTTTGAATACGATCTTTCACAATACCAAGTGAACAATACAGGAGATCGCGCCACCGAAAGTAAAGAAAGTCGATAACATGTAGGAAGATCCTTGTTTGGGAAGCTGCCGAGCGACCAAACATGCTCATGCTGTCGTGGTAGCGCTTCGGAAATGCCAGACGGTTATGTGTCATACAAAGAGCTTCAACGCCCGAGACACGATCACGCTCACTAGTGATAACGACACTAGGAAGATGGAGTAGAACAACGAGCTTCTTGATTCCCGAAACACCGAAGCGAAAGTCAAGCCGACTGTTCGCATCAGTTAACTTTTCCACATGAAATCGAGCTTCTGGGACAAGTGGCCTTTCCGGATACTCACGCATCAACCAGCAAGCGGCGGCATGGCGACGACCTCGTAGAAGCATATAGAGAAAAACGACATCATTCTCGGTGACCCCCATGAGAATGCCGCGTGGTTTTGAGTTCAAGAAATAAAAAAATAAGACCACCCTGTTTTTCCTATTACTGTAACCTTCAGGCGACATATCGGTATGCACTGCTGCCGGTCATAAATTGGATCATGTTCCAGATCCAAGAAAGCGGAATACACAGCAATTTGCAACAGGATGAGCAACGACGCATCGACATTGTATTCCCAAAAGTCAATCTACAATGAGCTCGTCAGAATCACAAATAAAAATGCGCGGAAGACCAAAAAAACGCTGCAATAGATACGGACAACAGGTTATATTTTTGACAAATCCAACTCAAAACTTTCAACAGCTTCAGAGAAATTCCACATCACATGACGGGACATCCGCTCATACTCATCACGTCGTGTCGTTGCACGATTGACCTCATCGATCCGTCGAATGTGGAAAATAATGTTAAAACGTTCGCACCAACGTCTAACATAGTCACATTCGGCTCCACTTTTGGGACGATTGCCATAGTCAAGGTGGACAGCCACAATCGTAACATTTCCAAGTTTTTCTTTCAATTTATGCAGAAAATACGCTATCACCATGGAATCAACACCTCCCGATAGAGAAACAGCTAAATGTGAATACTTAAGAGCTTGCATCCGCTTCAAGAAATCGTCCATAGCACGATAAAGTCGCTTTTTGGGCATCTCGTGCTCGATAAATATTCTCTCTAAAACATCTTCACGGCGAAAAGATGTGTTTTTGTCCAAGGCGTTTTCCCGTATATGTTGCAGTCTACCATTTGCAGCGATGTAGCCCCGCAAGATCGTCTTCGAACCAGTACTACAGCACATTATGCGCTTCGATGATCTGGTTTTAATCTTCCGTTGCCCCGACAATAATAGTAATTAGGCTTCCAACGCTGTATACTCCCGTTCACATTTCGGCCCGGCGGAAAAAGGCAAGTGATTTAAGAACCAGCTAAAGAATATGGGATGTTTACTGACATGTCCGTTTCAGTTAGACTTATAAAGAGAATTCTTTCTTTTCTAGAGTACCGTCGATGACAAAAAGTTGGTCAGCCACCGTTCTTGCCTTTGATGATAAAGACTCATTCTTCACACGGGCCTAAATCTTTAGAACGGAACCTTTATCATTCTATATTCTCCAGCCTACAAATGTATTTTAACAGGTAAAATCTGGAGATAAAGATAACGAACGCTGTGCGAAATTTCTCTATTAGCGAAAGAACTTTGGCATATAACCAATTCATTGTTAGGACAGACTTCTTTCTGTACTTGTATTTAGTGAGTTTTGGTCAATTTTATTCGTTGTTAAGGCTTCATCCCAATGCTTAAAACTATGACAAGAGGAGGCAATGCTCTTACGACGACGAGTCAGAGAAGAAGTCATACCGGTTACAGTTACACCTCCTTAAGTAGTGCACTCACGAACAAGAAAATTCGAGTGGTCCAGATATGGAAACGCCATCTAGGGGGGGGGGGATGAGATACAGTACTACTTTTGTGAAGTTACGAGTCTGTCATAACAATGATTGAGTATATGCCAAAGGTTCTTTTGCTAAGAGCACACATGTAACAGGGTAACTGTTACACGGCTTATGTGGTAAAGCGATCAGAAAAATGTTGAGAATGAGGTGGACCACAAATGGCCGTTGATTGGTGACGATGGAACAGCCATCAACGTGAGACAGTTGATGGGTGGGAAAGGCTGATCGAGCATACGACGAAAAGGTAGTGGACAACGGGTGCTCGTGATATGAAGGAATGAGTCAAGCACAGTTACTACGCCCGGTCCCGGATACTAACGGAACAGCGAAGATCATGATCGCGATCGGAATAACGTTTATTAAGTGGAGTTCACGTGGAGGTACGACAAGATCGGCAGAGACAAGTAAAGGTACCGCAACAACGATGATGTGGCACGTCAGAAACAGTTATCGGGCCGAACTACGAACAGTGCAGATGTTGAAGGTGATTTGATACGAAGTTCCGGCCCGATCGGCCAAGCCAACCGAGTATGCCCCAAATATGGAGATCAGATGTGGAATGGAATGGGGCATGTGGAATGGCGAGTCGTGTGAGTGATGTCAAGTCAAGGCAAGTGATGATGACCGGTGGATTTGCCCAGGAATGGCGTGAGAAGGCCCGATCAGGCCCGATCGGCTGAAATCGATGTGATACGGTTACCCCGACAGGGGATGGAGGTCAGAAGTATGGCTGAGCGGGCGAATAAAGTCGTTGTGATGGTGACCCAGAGAGTTTCCGAAGTGATCAAGGGCTGATCGCCCTGATCACTGCCCGATCACTCGGCTGATCGCTATGCCGATCATGATCGGGGCTGATCAGCCTCAAACCGGCGTCCAGACGCGAAGGCAGGTGAAGTTCTCAGTTAAGTCGGGCTGGATATGAAGTGAACAAGTGTCAGAAGGGCAGATCTCAAGTGGTTTCCAAGTTGTTTATCGAAAGATCGGGATGGTTGAAGATCGTTATAGAAGTCCGGCCGTGATCAGGACAGAAGTGGTACAGATCAGCTTGAAGGTGCAGCCAGGATGGGTAAGGTGGTGCTATGCAACCGTGCGACGAAGTGAACAGGGTCGAAGTATAAATCAGGCATGAGTTGGTGTATGGTACACTAGGTATAGGACATTGCATATATAATAACAGGTTTTGATTTTTCCCCCTAAGCAAAGAGTCGCTCCGCCACGTGTTGCGGTCATTGGGAGCACAGGGTTGACTAGTCCCCTCTTGCTCAACTAATTCCCGGTTAAGACGCGCTTAGACGCATTTTGGCTTACCGGAAGACCCCCGACGGGTTTGTTTAGGTGATCAAACCTCACCGCCCACGCGCACGTGTTTAGAACACGTTATTAATATTGGAAAAGGTTTTGTGGAGATAACGTTTGTGGATTACTGTGGAAGATCGTGGTTTGATCGCGTTTTCTTGGTTTCTTATTATCTCTCTCTCATTGGTTGGCCTGATCGGACGAGCTTTCCCGATCAGTGCCTAGATACTGATTAAGTATCGACCCAACCCGTTCTCCGGTGAAGATTTCCACCGAGGACACCCCCGTCTCGAGAAGGTCATCCCCTCCGACCTGATCAAGATCATCGTTTTCGTCACCGAGTCCACCTAAGTGAGTGTAACCACCCCCGATCAACGGGTACACAAGGTGAGATGAAGTTGAACATAGATCCTAACGCACATGACGACCGGCCAGATGACCGGGAGGATCAGATCAGTCACCACAATGGTGATTCATCTGATTCTGATGCCGATCAGGATCAACGGAGTACCCCCTCCGATAGTTGGTCGTCCGGGCCAATGGGTATCCGGATTCCACCCAAGACTTCGGTCATAGATTTGGAAATCGGCTCCACCACAATGGTGCGCGTGCCCGGATCACTTGGTGACTCAGGATATCACCGTGATTCCTTTGATGATGAAAAAGATGTGAAAATCAAAGTGGAGGAAACCTTTTCGGGTGTATTGGAGGAAGGCGTATCGCCTCCGATGCTGTCCATAACTAAAGGAAGCGATGGTCGACCTGGTCTGGTGGAGTGCCAGGTCGAAATTAAAGATGAAACAACTCCCCACATGGCCCCGATCGGGGCCGATCTGGGTTATAGTAAAATTAACTATAACCCGGGAAAGGATCGAGGTGCTAACCTCGATCCTATGCATAAGAAGAAAATGGAAAAAGAAAGAAAAAACATGGGGGCGGATCAGTGCGATCCACCTAAAAAATATGTGAAACCTAAACCGAAGATCTTCGAAGAAGACGAAGAGAAGACCGAACCAGCCGAGAAGACCACTGTTCAAGATGTAGAACGACTGTTCTATCTTCGAGAGTTTCACAAGTTCCTAGCTACCAACCGAGTGATGAAGATCATAAAACCCAAGATCATCGGGAAGCTTGAAGGTCGGGCGACCAGGCCGGTGATCACAGGCAGTCAACTTGATCTGATCAGGAACCTCTTGGCGCAGATCGACGAAGTTGGCTTCACTACTGGTGCCTTCGACGCGAATATGCTGTTCGATCTGGACCAAGAGACGATCAGAGAAGCTATGACAACTCTGTATGATCACCTTGCCTCGTTACTCGGGGCGAACCCCGTGGTCCAGTCGCCGATCGCGGATCCTTCACACCGATCGCAGTTAGTTGAATATCCTATGCATATTGAGTCAATATATCAATCGTCATCACAATCTGGAGCGGACTCCACCGACTCCTCGGTTGGAATAACACGTATGACGTTGGGCCCGAAAGGGATCAAGCAGATCGACCCCAAGATCGAGTCGCAGAACAGGAAAAGGAAGCCTGAACCTGGTCGAGTCGGATCAGATGATAGTTTTGAAGATGCTCAAGAAGTTCCACAGAACAATCCGACTCCCAGCAGTGACCCTACCAACATGCCGGAGGTCCCAGAGCAAATGAGAACCATGTTCGCGACTATGATGAACCGATTCGCAAGTGAACAATACGGATTACCTCAGTACACACCTGGGCAAGGACAACCATGGCGATCAACACCAAACATGAATCAATCCGCTGAGAAACCGGTCAAGAAACCCGTGGACGTGGATATGGAATCAGTTCGATCAGCCGGAATTGTTCGATCGATATGCCAGGTCGGTCACCAAGATCGATTTCACAGATCACCCCCACGTAGTGATGTGGACATGGAGTCAGAAGGCGAGATCAGTCAGCATTTCGATCCGGATGATCTGGACATTGAGATGCCTCGTAGGGCGAATATGGCCTCCGCGCAGGCATTTGACAGTGATTCGGGAACGATCACTCGAGTGCGAATGTCGGCGATCTCGGAATTAAAAGATTTCACCGGCAAGGATATGGATGATGATCAGGCTAGAGCTTGGTTGAGTCGGACTAAATCAACCTTTTTGAGAGACAAGACACCGGAAGGTGAAAGATGTCTGATCTTCGCTGATCTAATGAAAGGTCCGGCCAAGAACTGGCTTAAGCAGCTGAGCCGAGAAGTGCGTTTAAAGTGGCCTCGATTGTGTGAAGAATTTGAAGAGCAATATTGCAACTCGGGGGTGTCTGTCGCGAGACAATATTACCACATGAAGAAAAGATCAGACGAAACGCCGATCGAATACTTACATCGGCTGAATGTTGCTGGTCTACGCGCAAAAATGCCGATCAAGGACCCACGACACCCGGATATAGCTCGCGAGCATGTCGAACACTTTATTGGCACTCTGGATAATCGTGATCTGGCTGATCAGCTAACCCTGCTCCGTATAAAGGATTCAGAGCAACTGGAACTGACTCTGAGGACGCTGCAGCGAGCCAAAAGTCGACAGCCCAAGGTCGAGGTAGGATCGAACCGGTACCGGTCGAAACCACATCCGGATCAGGGCAAGATACCAGCGGCACGACCAGCCAGAGCAATTCGGATGATCACGAACGAATCGGACAGTTCCGGTTCGGAAGAGGAAAGTGGTCAATCAAGTCTGAGCTCGGACGAGGAACAGTATCGTCATATCTTTACGACAGAGCCAGTGTATCGCCCGAGATCATCGACTAACGGCATCGATGGACGGAAACCTGGTGGTATTCAACCTGATCAGGACCGATCTCGTAAGAAATGTGCGCATTGTGGGTCGACCAAACATGGAGATCGTGATTGTTGGAAAAGAATTACGTGTGGAAAATGTGATCGTAAAGGTCACCCTTCTGATCATTGTTTTTTCGTATGCAAAACTTGAGGGAAGCTTCACGACGCCGGTGCCTGCCCTATTGAAGAATTTTTCAATCTGATGCGCAAGTGGTATGTGCCGACTAAACATGCTGGCATGCTTCCACCAGATGTTGAGAAGATGTTAAACTAGATCGCTCGCCAGGTTGGAATCTGGTTCGAGCCGAGCGATCTACGTTCTGCATTTATGCATATGTCGGTAGCGGAGATAAGTTTGAGGAAAAAAAGATAACCGACAATACATGTTCTAATTCAAATTGCATCGATCGATGTCCGATCCACAGTCTCAGAGTAGATGAATATTCCCGATCGGACGTGATCATGGAATTGGATCTACTGCCCGGTGAATCCCGAGGATACTGGAAGTATCACTCTCCCGACAAGTGGTTTAAACAGGCAAAAGCTAATGGAAAGATCAACAACGAAAAAGCCACTATTCTATTTGACTCTGGGGCAGAAGTCTCGATCATCGACTCCGCCTTTGCTCGTAAGGTGGGATGTCGTATAGACAGTACCCAGAGGCAAGAATGTGTTGGGATCGGCGAAAGTTCATACATGACGGAAGGACGATCACGTGTTAAAATCACCTTGGCAGGATCCCTGGTCTACTATTTCAACGCTTGGGTGGGCCGGTTAGCCGGTCAAGACGCGATACTGGAAATGGATTTTATGGTACCAGCCGGTATACGACTTGACCTGTCTCATGGAACCCTGACTCTGCCGGATGAGGTGCAGATTCAGTTATCCGGCCGACGACCTTTATATGGTACTCATGTACGGATGTTAAAAATGGGTCAGTACGAGAACATCGGGGTGTCCCGATCAGTCGATGTCATGATTCGGTCGAGTGATCGGCAACAGAAATTGTGGCTGACCCGTGGTGAACGATGGGTACCAACGTTCGTTAAAGGTATCGGCCGATCAAGCTACATCAGGGTCACGAATATATCCGATCAGCCGCTGATCGTCCACGAAGACATGATCTTAGGGATGTGGTTGCCCGAAGGGAAAGTACCTCGACAGATCGGGTATGTCTCAGTGGGATCACGAAGATATATTGAATGGCAGAATCTGGCTTATCAAGCCACCACAGACCTGATTAGTGACGAAGATTTAGCGGATGAAGATACCTCACCTATGGTCGAGAAGCCGGAATATTCTACGCCGACCAAGCTGCTGATCAGGAGACCGCCGATCGAAGCGATAGGGGAAAGCCGGGTCAAAAAAGGTCCACAAATATTGAATATTATTAGACCCGGCTCACCGAAGACAGCGGATCCAGAGAGCGAAAATGATGGTGAGGAGTTCAGGAACGATCTTGAGAAGAAAAAGGAGGATGAATCTGCCGAAGTCATTACGGAGGAAAGTGAACCCGAAGTAGATCACCAGTTGGATGACTTACAAGGGGCGACTCAAGATGATACCGATCAGGAAAAGGCAGATCAGGTAGATGAACAAGTGTGTATACATGAAGGTGGTGATCAGTACATTGAAGGTATCGAGAAGCAGATGGCCGTTTTGCCGGAAGTATCGCCCAATATGCCAGAAGTCACCATGGAAGATCTACAGGTCGGTGATCCCGAAGTGAACACTCCCGAGCAGATCGATCAGCTAAAGAAGATCATCTGGAAAAGGCGCCATTTACTGATGGGGAAAGGTAACGCCCTACCCCCAGCCGCATTCGGAGCTGTTTGTGATATAGACGTGGGAAATGCGAGGCCGATCGCTCAGCGTTGTCGTAAAGTTGCACCTCAATACCGGGAAAAGTTATCCGATTTGATCAAGGGCTTGTTGAGTACAAAAATCATCCGACCGTCAACATCGCAGTGGGCATCACCGATCGTGATTGTGATAAAAAAGAACGGGGTCGATATTCGATTATGTATCGACTATAGAATGGTGAATCGCCTCACGAAGTTGATGGTCTACCCGATGCCCCTGATCAATGATTTACTAGAAGATCTGGATAAAGTTTTATGGTTTTGTTCGCTGGATATGGCTAGTGGTTTCTGGGTGGTTTCGATGACTGATCGTGCTCGAGAGATTTCGGCTTTCGTTACACCTTTCGGACTTTTCGAATGGAATCGGATGCCGTTCGGTTTAAAGAACGCCCCACAGATCTATCAGAGATTGATTGACAATGCTCTCTATGGATATTTCCAGATCAGTGCTGATCGAGAAGCCACCGATCTACATGATGTGTTTACGGAGGGCGAACCGGACCAAGATCAGGGCCGATCAGTGTTGGGAAGGCGATCATATATAGATGACATCTTGGTCACAGCAACATCATGGGATATGCTATGCGATAAGGTCGAACGACTCCTGAACACCTGCGAGCGCTGGAATTTATCGATCAGTGTGGTCAAGAGTTTCTGGGGTCAACCCAAGGTCGCCTACCTCGGCCATAACGTGTCGATCCAAGGCTTGGAAGCAAACCCGAAAGATCTGGCTGCTCTCAGCAACCTACCTTTTCCCCGATCACTGAAGGCTATGCAGTCTTTTCTCGGGTCTCTGAATTACTATAGCCGGTTTATCGAAGACTTCTCAATTTTGTTTTACGCCGCTATATTATATGAACTGAAGGAAGTGGATTATCATGGGCTACGAGAACGTGATCGAGTGGGAAGATCACTAAGTGAGACTGATCGCGAAACCGAAGTTATTGAATCGAATCTCAAGACTGGATCACTGATCGATCGAACTGTGCCAGGGTCAGAGGACCATATGAAGCGAGCTATGGTAGCTTTCAGTATGTTGAAGGCGAAGATGATCTCGACGCCGATACTGAAACATTTCGATCCGGAGAAGATTCCCGTGGTGATTCTATATGCCAGTAAATGGGCAATATCGGCCGCACTGGTCCAAGATCACGACGGAATTTATTGCCCGGTGACGTTCACAAGCCGAACATTAAAACCAAACGAAGTTAACTATGGTATTGTGGATAAGGAAGTGCTAGCATTATTACGTGTATTGGATGTTTGTTACTCTATGCTGGTAACTAGATCGATTAAGGTATTGTCCAGGCGATCTAGTTTGGCTTGGTTACTGTCAGCGAATGGTTTAGACGGGAGACTGGGGCGATGGACAGCGTTGTTATCTCAGCGGACCTTGGAGATCATCAAGTTCACCAAGGGCGAAGAAGAAATTCTTGGAACACTAGCAGCCAGCATCACGCCCCGATCAGAAGTCGATGAAGCCCTGATCGAGGTCGCTCCTCGGAAGCAACCACGAGAATCGATCACTATACCCCCACCGATCGTTGGCTCGGAGGAAAATCTGATCGTTGTAAGTTTCGACGGATCAGCGAGTGTGAAGTAAGGCGTGGGGGCGTATAGCGCGTTGTTATGGAAACTGCCAGAATGGACTGTTATATCGGCCGGTTCAGATTATACTCCAGGTATCACGGTCAATGAGGCTGAATATCGTGGTCTGCTGCTAGGTTTGGATCTCTTGCAAGAGCAAAAGATCGGAAGAGTAATCATATGCGGAGATTCAAACCTGGTAATTCGGCAGATCACTGGAGAGATCGATTGTAAAGCACCGCGTTTGAAGTTGCTGAACGATCGCGTTATGAAAGCTTTACGTGGATGGCCAAGTCATGATCTTTTACATGTGAAACGCGATTGGAATCGGAGTGCAGATCATCTAGCAACTATGACCATGCGTGATCAGACCGGGTTGATAGTTACGGATAAAGCATTGTTGGAAGAATTGGTGGAGATCAATAGACTGCCTGAGCTGATTCATGCGGAAGATAAAAAGGAAGCAGCCCAGATCTCGATCATGACGAGATCACGAACCAGATCACCACCTAACAGGTCCATCTCTCGAGAAAGCCTATCAGAAGAAATAGTACAGGAGATGCGGATCGAAAGAATTCTCAAGGCACAAAACGAGGAAAAATGGATCGTTGATTTGAAGGCGTTTCTGAATGGTGATCTGGAGAAGTTGAGCCAGGGTGAAGCAAAAGATTGTGCTAAGATCGCGTTCAACTATGAGATCGACGAAAACGATTTGTTGTTCTACTGTGC
>MIQA02018550.1:0-15679 GCA_001887855.2 Sclerospora graminicola
GTACGTAGGGTATTTTGTTTGGCCACCTGCGAACACACGTGGCCACCCTAATCTACAAATCATGTGTTTGTAGCCACCTAGATGTAAAAACCCAAGAAGAAAGGAGGACGTCGCAGTGACGATACGGACTCAGATGATGCCAAGACAACACTACCCACCGCTTCTGCATTAATTAGTGTGAATGACAAGAAAACGGCACGCAAGGAGAAGCTTAAGGAGCGCAAACCGCAGCGACAGATAGCGAAGGTCCAAGACGCACAGACGAGTCAACGCACGGCTTCAGATGCAGAGCAGGAAGAAGAAGTAGATCCGTACGCAGGGGTATCGAACAGTATGAGCAAGAAATAGAACAACGAGAAAGACAAGAAGAAGACTGTGGATTTCGCTGCGTTGTAAACAACACTGAGAGCGAAAAAGAGGAAGAAGAACCACTGGAAAAGGTAGAAGAAGATAAATGGAAGCGATTAAACCAGAACCTGTGGTAGAAGCGAAGAAAGAAAAGAAGAAGTGCAAGAAGAAAATAATCTGGACATTCTGCCTGAAGTAAGGATACTAGATTTGGCTCATATTACTGTCGAGGTGCGGAATGTACGCTATGGGTTAGGCACTTGACTTGGAGTCACCGCTGTTAAAGTGGATAGCATTGTAAAAGATCGTAAAAGGAACTGCAGCGTTCAATTGTATAAGCTTCTGAAGCGAAAGTCGTCACGTGAGCGGAAAGCATCCAAGAATAATCTTGCAGGCGAACACCGAGGAGACATTTCGTTTTGTGGTGGTACGTCTCAAGAACTACCTTTGAACTTGAAATCACTAGAGGTGGTATGTTGCTAAAGAACAGAGTGTACCATCCATTTATGACGAAGAAACGATTTTATCTTTTGTCTCGAGGGACAAGATGATGAGGACTTTCAGCTTGATGACATCAAGATATGTTCTGTCCCAATATCTAGACGTACTTCCCTTCCAAAGTCGTTGCAACGACTTCAATCGCCATCTGGTGAGAACATGAAATTACTTTGAATCCCAGCTTCGATGCGCGGGCGGCAAACAGGTGACGCTGAGCCCGCACGCTCGCAAAATTTACTGTCTTTTAACTTGTCGACTCGAACAAAGGGAGCTATGATGGTGAACGCATCGCATAGAAAGTTAGCTCATATACGGAAAAACGCCACGGGATTCAGGTGTACCTGCCTCCCAATCGCATTGTTTCTGTCGTAGTTGAAGTCAATCTGAGCACTTTCATGTCGGTTTTTTTATCTCGTTTGCAGGAGAAGTGTGACTTTGTTGGTGTCCTTGACGTCAATGACTTCGATTTTTACGAGCTGGCATTACCTCGATTTGTACCACTACGGAGTGCGGGGCGACCAGAAGGTGAGCGATGGATGGTATGGTGAGCCGATTCCGATGTGCTCATAGATTGGAAAAAGAGGTCGTCGTCATGGTCTGATGTCATTCGTCTCAACCGTAACGCCATGGGAAATTCAGGGGTTGCTCAAGTCATTAGCTTCACTAATGAGGTGCACGACCAGGACCAAAAAAGTGATCTTCGGAAGGTAAGCCAAGAAGTAGCGTTGTGGAGCTGCAATGGAAGTGGACGTTTTTCGGAAACAGTCATGGAAACTGTAGTCCCTCACTACGTTCTCATTAATAAGACGGAGGAAGCTTTCACATTTGGGCAATTTGGTGTGCCTCGAACATTGCAATTGGCTGCCAATGAACTCACTCCATTCCACTGGCCGAGCGAAAATAGAGAAAAGCTGCTGCAAGTGACTTTACTGAAAGGACGGGTGGAGTGGAAGCCTCCGTATTAGCTCGTTTGGAACTCATATTTGATATTCCGCGACCGAGATAATCCGTCTCGCATTAACTCTTTGCAGTGTCAGATTGAATTAGTTGGTGGAACCTTTGCGTTAATCTTTCGAAGTGAGTCCAAGCGTTTCCCCCCGTACAGAATCGATAACTTGACCTCGTTTCCGATACGTTACAAACAGACAAACGAGAGTGAAAGTAAAGATTTTGATGGGAGCTATTACCACGATCTTGTTGCCCCTATTCGTGGGTGCATGGCACCGAGGGAAAGTCGTCTTTTTCGTCAAACCAGAACTGTGCGTTTCCTGGCAGTTGTAGCTCAGCGTCTCGATACCTTCAAGTGAGATTTATGCGAGTGAGAAATTTGTGAAGAGAGCGGCTGAGACACAGAATGCAACGCAGAAAGACTTTTTCGTGAATGGACATGATCTTGTGGATTTCTTGGTGAATGATATGAGTATCCAGAACAAGACACAAGCACTTACAATACAGAGATGATGGAGCTTGGCGTGCTGAAGCCAGTGCACCGACAAGTAAAGGTAGGCATCTCTTATAAACGTTTAGTATTCTAAGATGATGTGGTATAATGTGGACTCGATCAATCTTAGTGATGACTCATATTTTGATATTGAAAGTAGCTCTAACGTTATTACCCCGCGAGAGAGCATTTCAACATCACACAAAGCCTGTCTCCGTTGGTTCGAATCAAATTTCGATCATTACGCCACCCAAGTGCTACGATTTAAAAGCTGAAAACCACAACGTTGCTAAAATCTGGGTAAGGCGACTTTGGCTTTCCACTCAAGGTAATTGACCTGATGACATCGAGGAACTAACGGAGGAGACATTGATGCTGAAGACGATAAGACAGGTCCAAATGCGAAAACGTATGTGAACGTTTGTATTCGTGCAAATGGTCCCACAAAGGTGCTCGAGCTATTCGAAGATGGAGAGGAGGATTTTTTACGAAAAGGAGCTTCGACATGAGTTATCAAACACAGCATCTGGGTAATTCGATTCTCCTAATCCAAGTGATGGCTCGTCTTATTCCTTGGGTTCATTGACATCTGGTCTTGCACTTCATTTGCGAATGAACGGAATCGGCATCTTGTGTATAAACGAGCTTCCAATGGAGCTCGTGTATATCTATATTGGCGGAATCGGTCTTCATTTCTCGCGCTTGAACCCAAGTATGCGGATGAACGTCACGTTCGATGACCTACAAATCGATAGATAGTCAAAGTGAAGAAGCGACCGTTTAAAAAACAATGCTGCAATCGTTTCGAACTTGGGCGGACAAGCATAATAACTGGCATTGATGAAGATCTTGCAGCTATGGTCAATGAAGGCACACACATAAATGGTGTTCATGTCGACGACGAATTACAAGGAAATACGGGCCTGATTTCTGACCAGAATTTTTTCCTAATGCGCTGATTGCAAGTATCGCCAGGCGAATGTTGCTGCTATGCCCTTCTGCTGTTCGTGGTCCAATGAACAGGGCAACACAAGCATTGCTCGTTCTGGTTGTATCCAGTCATCATCCAGTTGGATGAGCACTCTTAGTGTCAGCTAGAGCACGTTTGACGGCTCTACAAGGGCTCAAGATTGGTGGTAAGGGCTTTAGCAAAAGGCACAGCTAGCTTGATATTAAACATGCTCGACGGCACGTTCGATGCCGCAAGTAAAAAAAATCGGGTACATTTGGACTAGGTTTTGCATACTTAAGCCTTGACGTGCATTCAGCTGAATCGCGCCCGTGCTTGTCGTCGTCACGACCGTGGGTTACTCGAACGTGGGCTGTTCAAGGCTCCCGAGAACTTAGTCTCGGTGTTCACGAGGAAATTGATGCTTAGTCCTAAGACGTAGCCGTCTGGCATACGCAGTCTTGACATGCGCCGTCCAAATATGACCCCACTCCTCAAGTTTGACTTCCCCGCTATCGCAGACGGTAAGACCGGCGTGGGAGACAATGCGTTCGGGGCACCAGTGGAGCCACTGTCGCCTCACAGCAGAGTGTTCTGAAGGCGACCGTCCCAATCTGGAATTATCCCACCAGATGGACATAGCTTTGTAGTGGCAGAAAAAATCACAACCATCTCGGGGTTTTCCAAATACCGGTCTTCTATTTTTTTGACAACGTATAGAGGCTCGCACATATGAACTTTGGGATCCAAAGTACTGCGCAGTGTACAGCTCCCTTACTTCCCGAATAACAAGAATGATAACAATTGGGTTGGCGGAGGGTTTCACCTTTACCAGACGCGTCAATTGCGTTCCTCGATTGATGAGATATCAAACGCATGGAAAAGTTGTCGTTGTGCTCTTTTCTTGAAGCCGCACTCTGTACTTCAGCACCGTTTCAAGCCTTCTTGACGACAAAGCCGTTGAATTGCAATAACCAACGTAGACACCGCTATGATTGACGATCCAAATTGAACAAAAGATGACGAGATCACGCCCAAATAGTTTCAATTGCAATTGTAACTCTGGCACACTCCCCTGCTCGCCTGCGATGTTATGATTAAAAGCGCGACCAAGCAACTGAATGGTTTCAATTGTCTCTTTGTATGGCAGCGAATAGGTGTACATCTTTGGCTTGATAATTAGTTTTGGAGCACTCGAGCTGTAGTTTTCCAGCCAAACGATACATGCAAGAGTTCTGAGACATTAACTTGAAATTGAGGAAGCATCTTATATGCCTTCAGCAATCAGCTGAAGAGAACCACATGTGTTTGGTTTAACAAACGATAGACTATAGCCGTCGCCAAGTGATTATGAAGTATGAAAAAAGGAGACACAGAAAGGTAGTCGAGACTTGAGTTTGTCGCTTCATACATCCTTCGTCGCTGACCCGCGGATCTTGCTTCATTTCAATTCATAGTTCACATTTCGCAATGGGTTGGTGCGCTGTCTTTTCGATCCAGTCGACAAAAAGGTAGAAGAGGAAGACAAGAAGAAGAAAACGTTAAAACTGCTCCGTTAGAGACTAACGATGACGAATGGAACTCAACAAAAGAGATTAAAAGGAAGATGGACAAGAAAGACAAACGTTTTAGTAACAAGGAGCGAAAGCGTATTAAAGAGGAACTAAGCGTCGGCCATCACAGAGGATTCCAATTGGGAAAAAGCGACGGATATCCACATTAAAAGTTTCAGCATTACCGCGCACAACAAGCTTTTGTACGACAATGCATCACTGCATATTAATGCTGGTAGTAAATACGTCTTGTGTGTCCAAAAAGGTCACGATTTTGAAGATGATTGCGCTACGAGGTTTATGACTAGCTGTCACCCATAAACGCATCGGCTGTCGAGGCTCGTTCCCGCTGTTAAGATATTAACTTGAACTTTTGTTGTTGTGAGCAGACCAACGCTAATGAAACAAACAAATAATCCCACTCAGCTTGAAATTGCGCTATTTGGTGTCACTTGCTTGGACTTAGTGCTCTGCATTTTGCATGCACCTTTCTTCACACGACTACCTTTTAAAGCTATTTTAACGAGTATTGGAGAAGTAGACGTCATTCCGCAAATTATTTGGTGAGTGAAATGAGAGTTTTGACAAAATTATGGTTGGACGAAATTACCGTGATTTTTGCATATTGTAAGGTAACATTTAGGTACCGTAATGGACATATCACAAATATCAAACTTGCTACAAGTAACATCCCTAAATTTGGATCATTTTTGTGTTCACTCAATAAAGTACGGGTTAGCGTTTTAGAGAGGAGATCAATTATGACCGTGCATTTAAAAAGCAAGCGCACCAAAACCTGCTTTTGCTTATCACGCTTTACAGCATTGAGAATCGCGTTCGTTTAACCTTGCATTGCATCAAAAGACTGCTACAGTAGTCCGTAGTAAGAAAAAAAGTGTACTCTGGAGTGACTCTTCTAGTTGGCGAACCTCATGGACAATGCACAACAATGATGAACATTTTGGTGCATGAGACTCTCAGCTTCAGGTAGCCACGTCGAGTTGGCTGCTTCTTCTTTGCACCTTTGAAATGCGGTGCCGTTGATTCCCGAAAGAAACATGCGCGGTTGATTGTGTAGATATCGTTGATGAATCTACTGCTTCTCATGTGTTTCGAGAAGTAGATCATTATTTTCGCCGCCTTGTTTCTGCTTGGGCCCACTTCCGTCGTCGTCTCTTACCAATGTCAATAAAATGTTAGCAGTCATTTGCAAACTCTGGGCCCCAGTAGTCGGTGTTTTCACCACGAGCTTCTACATCAAGTTGCGTGATCAACCGTGTGATGACAGGACTTTCCTGTAATGCAGTCAATGCGAGAGCAGCGAATGCCTGAGCGTGCGCAAGCTCAACCAGTGGTGGCATCTGATTAACTCTGCCATCGACAGCATCGGACGATGGTTTTGACACTAAAGTGGCCACAGGTACTAGAGCAGTAGAAAAGTCTATAAAAGCTACAAGAGCTGCGGCTCGGCGACAGTAGAGGACAGGAAGCTGTTCGTTCTCATGGAAATCGTTTCCGAGATGTAGTGATAGAAGTTGCAGCTTGGAGCTCTTGTGTGAGCTCTTGAAGCAAGCGTAGATCACCAAAAAGAGCAGAATGTTTCAAAGGATACAAGTGATAAGTTACGTTATCGTTTTCAGTCGTTTGAGTAACTCGCTCATCCGTCTGTTCGGGCGACTCCGTCTGTCTGAATAGCTTCTCCAAGATGGATGATGATGGCGTTGTTTTGACCGACACAGTTGACACTATCTTGAGGGCTTTTTTACACGGTGTCATGCTTGTTGTGAGATGTGAAAACTAACAGGGCAGCACCACGCGATGGTGCAAGACAAGTTTTTAACAAAACAACATTAAGTCGAAAGCTCAAAATAAAAGCGGCACTGTATTTCCACGTTAAAGCAACGGAAGGCTTCAGAGGTCATGTGCCTACATTTCACGAGTCGAATAACGACTTTGTTAGCAGAAATCACTTCATATTTGTGAAATTACATAAATATCGTATAAGTATTAAGTGGAAGCGTCCGTATCGGAGAGCAGAGATATGGGCGCCTCGGTGTCGATTAGAGACGCGAAGAATCCCAACGGTAGAGTGTGTGGTATGTCGCGTGAGTGATGGTCAAGTCAGAGTTTGAAAATTACAAAATTACTCATTATCTGTGTTGAGAGGTTATGAAAATGAACTTGTCTTAAGTAACAGTCAATGAGGATGGGGAGGTTCGGGACAGGAATTAGAAGCAACGGATTTCAACGGACGGACGGCCTCGGCACAGGCCCAGGCCCTCCTTCTTCGGACTGCAGCACGCCCCGCCAGAGCGGGCGCGCAGGCTCACCGCCAGCAGCGAAACGGGCGGCGGTGACGTACGCTCAGGATACACGGGGCTGGCTTCACAAAGAGCCAGTTCCCACGACAAAGAGGGCATCACTTGGAGGTGTGGGAGAGCCTACGGGGCCACTACACCAAGAACCAAGGGAACGCTCAAACTCCGCGAATCACGGAGTCACGACAGGGTGTGAGGTAGAGCCTGCGGGGCCACCACACCCAGGATTAAAGACGCAATCTCAGGGAAGGATGCTGGAGGGTGTGGAAGAGCCTGCGGGGCCACCACACCTTCGACCATCAGTGAACTCACAGGTTGCGATTACCGGAGGTAAGACAGGGTGTGAAAAAGGGCCTGCGAGGCCATCACACCCAAGATTGAAGTTGCACGTTTACAGTGTAGCAGAAGGACCGCGAAGAGGAATGCTATGGGGAAGATTGCACGGGGGAAAGGGTGAGCCGGTAGCGCCACCAAACCTCGGCTCCAATAGGTATAATACCGATGGTTCCCAGAAGGATAAGATCAAGAGTGTGGAAGTGCTTGCACTCATAGGCGAAAATCTGCAATTGGAAATTGCAAACAAAAGAGGAACAACGCCTATTCACAGGCAAGAGCAGGAGAAAGAACGATACTTTCACCTGAGTTCAACGGAAAGCGAGTCAAAGGATGCGAGACGCATGAAGAAGCAGGATCGGACGATAACACCACTGGTGCTACGTCAGACGAAGTCCAGGCGGACAGATATACGAATGCGAGAAAGGGCATATGGCACCAATTCTCAGGCTAAGGTAAGCGGGCTCTTGAGCGGGTTCGCAAGGATAACAGAGAGGGTAAAGGGTTTCAAGGGACAAGATGGACGCACAATCATCAAATTTTTACGAGCAGTTAATCTTGATCCGAAGTCATCAACATCCGTAGGTAGAATGAACAGGTCTCAGGAAATTTGGACAGTTCTCAGGACATTCGTAGCAGCTAATAGTGATAAAGACTAAATAGACTGTGACATATAAAAAAAAAGTAACAGTCTCTTATTGAGGTTGTTTCTGCTGCACATTTGTGTTATCTGTAACATGTCTATTACGGTACCTAAATTTACATAATTCTACATAAATAATATGGGCGCTGATAGCTGGACCACACCCTTTTGATAAATGGACAACACCCCCAGATCTGACCAATCAGAAGCAACAGATGCGGAGGGACATTTTGACTACCAGCTCCTGGATATGGGATTGTGAACTAGACCAAGACCTAATTCGCCTTTGAGGTAGATGGTTTTCGCGCACTTTCCTGCACCATGTTAGCGAACCGCCAAAGAAGGTAATAGTTATGAAGAAATGGTGTGACCAGTTGTGGCAGCTCGTGACCCGCTAAAGAAGGCACTTTCATTTGGCATGGTTAAAACAAAAGTGGACTCGCTCGTGCGAACGCTACTGGAGACTTGTAAAAAAACTTTCGCTCGTTTGTGGTGCGAGTGGGTGGCAATGGTAAAGATCAGGTGATGAATCTTCACTATATCCTGTGTAAGACTGCAGTCAAGGCGCGCCCACGCGTACTGTGGTGCTACAAAAAGGAATTAGGCTTTTCAACACACCGACAGAAGCGCATGTGCCAAATAAAGAAGCAGCAGCAGCGTGGCCTTTATGACCCTAGCAAGGATGAGCCATCGGAGCTTTTCATCGCCTCCACCGACATTTGATGGTGTTATTATAAAGAGACGCATAAGATGCTAGGTAGCACCTATGGCATGTGCGTTCTGTAAGATTTTAAGGCAATCACGCCCATCATAATGACACGCACTATTGAAATTTTCGAGAGAGGTAATCATCGCCATGCTTCTAAGCACTATGAGCCACCTCAAGCAGCTCTAGACAATGACTATGGACGTGCATGCGCGTTTTTTCGCACCGATGTCTCAGCTGGACGTGGTATGTAGATATAACGAGCGTTTTGGCTTCGTGCCAACGATGGATGACGAACTCAACGTCCTGCCAATTTCTAAACGCACCCGAAAAATTAAGCCACTTTCCCACTTTCTCCCCGCAAACCTGCGGCAGAGCTCACCAAGGACGAACAGGAGCTAAAGGGTATTAAGGCGTCACTGCACGATCGGTTAAACAAACGCGCACGCTTGATCAAGCTAAGGCTACTCTCACCTTTGTAGAGGCTGTACCAGAGAAGACGTTGCGCTCAACAGTACCACTGACAAAGCTGCACAAGGACGTGGTAAATCAGCAGCTCTGGGCATGGCTTTAGCGGGTGCTAAAGCCTATTGATACAGTAATATCTTCGAACGGCTCAAGCGTTCCAGATGGATCACCTCACTATCACGTGGTTGCCATCCTGAAGGAGCAGGAATACGTCCACATGCTAGTTGTTGAAGTGATAGCACGTTGCGCGTAGAAGTAGTGACGGAAGAGAAAGAACTTGCTTGCAAGAAGGCAAAAAAAATTATATTTTACTTTTATCAAGGACACTAAGCATTATGTCTGTAGAGACATTCATGTAGAGTTCCTATACCTCAGTAGAAACATTAACACTTAATGTATATATGCACATATAAGTGCAAGTGTAGCGGATGCAATGCCACTTATTCTCTAATGTGTTTATTCTTCAAAGAGTACCAAGGGTAATGCTTCCTTATTAGATAAGAGAGGTAATTCTTATAAAGGGTAAATATACTGCGTACAAGCCATTTACTCCAACAGCCCCTCTAGATTGGATCAGTACATTTATGTAATTTTTTAATTTTAAATTAACATTTGTCCGTATGGGTATGAGCTAGATATAGCATTGTTTGAAAAATAGTTTTAGAAGCATCAGTAAGTCAAACCTCCAATTAAGTTTGACAAACACTGATTGGCTTCTCGTCTTGTTCATTCGAGCTTGCATTGCACCCCGGATCGGAAATACTCCTCGGATAGTTTCGGCCACGCAATAATGACTCTTACGAAACAGACCGCAGAGGAGTCAACGGGGAAAGGTGAGATGGAGCTTAATGATAAGCTCGCGGCATTAAAGAAGCCTTCGTGGAGTAGTCATCATTGAGTATGAATAAAAGTTTGCCATTTACCTTTTTTTTAATGTTTAAATATGTGAATTTGGTTTGTAAACTTCACAGTGTGCGTAGGAAAATCTTAGGCTGTTCAAGCTTTTCATTTTGTTTATGTATGACAAATTTGGTTAGACAACCAGGGAAAACCTCACATAGTTTGCGTAGGAAAACCTTAGGTTGTTCATGCTTTTCGTTTTGTTTAAGTATGTCAAATTTGGTTAGTATACCAGGGAAAACCTCACAGAGTCTGCGTAGGAAAACCTTAGGGAAATTGTCTATTTATTTTGTATGCTTGTATCGACTTTTTATTACAAGTTGTCACGCCAAGTTTATTTCTCAAATAAATGAATTGAGGCTTTGGAAGTGCCTTGGTAAAAATATCGGCTATCATGTCCTTTGTATTGCAATATGTAATAGCAAATTGTTGTTGTTCTACTTTTTCTTGAACGAAGTGATAGCGTATATCGATATGCTTAGATCTACCGTGCAATTCGGGATTATTCGCAAGTTTAATACAACTTTGGTTGTCTTCGTGAATTATTGTTGGCTTTGTGGATTGAAATCCAAGTTCACTTAGCAGTGTATTTAGAAATATTACTTCCTGCATGCAGTGACAGAGTGCAATGTACTCAGCTTCAGTTGTGGATAGAACCACAGTGTGGTGTTTTCGAGAAAGCCACGATATCGGACTTTTACCGATCATTGTCACAAACCACCTATTGATCGTCGGGTATCTGAACAGCTCGCATAGTCAGAGTCTGAAAAAGCAGAAAGACTGTCCGTGAGTTGACGGGTAGTCTGCTGGATGGTTCCACCCAGAGTTAGTCCGTGGCTTTTTGTGCCATGTAGGTATCTGAAACCTCGAACTACTGCTTTCCAGTGTTCTTCTCCAGGGTTGGAGAGGTATTGACTTACTTCTCTCATGTAGTACGCAAGATCAGGGCGAGTGCCTATCATAAGATACATGAGGCTGCCGACTGCCTCGCGATATGGAATGTCTTTCATCATATTTCTATCAGCTTCCGTTTGAGGGCTCATGGCACTAGACAGTTTAATGTTGCGGTCAACTGGTGTAGTGACGGGATACGTTACAATATTTTTAAAGCGATCCAGGACCTTAGTTGCACATTTCTCTTGGTGAATGAAGATTGTTCGGTCTTTGCGGTTCCGCTCTATGGACCACCCGAGCAAGTACTTCACCTCCCCTAAATCTGTCATATTGAATCTCTGCTTCAGGGCAGATTTGATTTCAGTGACGAGGGCAGGTGTTGGAGCGATGATCAGAAGATCGTCAACATAGACTGCAATATAGCATGTCTGATTATGGAGCGATCCGACAAAGACACATCGATCTTTGATGAGACGTCGGAATTTGATGCTCTCCAGGAATTTCGCGAGGGTTTGATAGGTGCCTGTTTGAGTCCATACAAGCTCTTCTTGAGCTTGCACACCAAATGCTCTTTTCCTGGGATTGTAAATCCTTCAGGTTGCTCCATATAAATTTCTCCATCAAGGAAACCATTGAGAAAAGCAGTCTTCACATCCATTTGGTGAATTTCATAGTTAAGGATTGCTGCAATAGTAAGTAGAAGACGAAGGACTTCCATTCGTAGCACAGGGGCAAAAATTTCTGTGTAGTCAATACCAAACTGTTGAAGAAAACCTTTTATTACTAATCGAGCTTTAAATCGGTCTACTTCGCCGTTGCCGTTGTATTTGACAACCCAGACCCATCGGTTTCGAAGTACTTTCCTTCCCGATGGTCGAGGGACAAGTGTCCATGTGCTGTTGTCATCATGAGACTTGATCTCAGATTGAGTAGCATTGAACCAGTCTTCAGCATGAGAAGATGTCATAGCTTCACGGAATGTACGCGGCTCGGCAATATAGCGAATAGCTAGAAGGGCGTATATGAGATTGGCTCGACGATGTTCGTCTGCAATGTCCTCAGAACCATTTAAAAGAGGAGCGGATTTTTCAAGGAGAACGTCATTTCGTTTACCTATGTCATCAAACTTGCGCTTGGTGCCTCGTTGGGATGGTTGTGTAATAAAGCTATATGCTTGCTCGTTTCGGTGCAAAGCATCAGCCAGGGATGGCAAGTGAAGTGATTTAACCGCTGGTGTAGATGCAGCACATTCTGTAGGCTGATGGGTTACATTATAGGGTGTCGTAGGCAATATAATACGATCCGTATATGGGGAAGTCTCATCCCTAATAGGTTGTTTTAGCCCTGTTGATCGATTTGTTGATCTATCTAATTCTGATTCTGTTGGCAAAAATGCCAAGGAGGGGAATACGGTTTCATCAAAGGTAACATCACGGCTGTAAATAATCTTGCCAGTGGAAACATCAAGTAATCGAAAACCACGCTTATGGTCGGGTAGACCGAGGTACATGCATATAGTAGCACGCGGATCTAGCTTGTCCCGATGTGATTCTGGGACGTGGACAAAAGCTTTGCATCCAAAAACACGGAGATTCATGACGGAAGGTTTCTTGTCATACCAAAGCTCATATGGCGTTTTATTATTTGTAACAGAGCTGGGGATCATGTTCACCAGGTCGGTAATGTGGCGAACGCATTCAGCCCATAATTCACGAGGTAAATTTCCATCAAATAAGGTAGCCCGAACGCGTTCCATATAGGTGCGCATTCTTCTTTCAGCTACGCCATTCTATTCAGGCGTGTATGCCATCGTAAATTGTGTTTTGGTTCCATATTTGTCCCACAGCGTCCGACCAAGTTTTTCATACTCTTTCGCATTGTCAGCTTGGAGAGTTTTAATTACAGGGTCATAATAAATGGACGTGTATTCGACAGTGTGAACGTCAGAGCTAAAAACGTTAAGTGCCTTGCGGCGAAAGTCTTCATAGCATTCATATAGTTCTGAACGAACTTTGATAATATATGTGACTGCGAAACGCGTACAGTCATCAATAAAGATTAAAAATAGCGACAACCGGTTAGACTTGGTGTCGGCATTGGACCACATATATCACTATGAACCTTTTCAAGAGGAAATTTTGCACGTTCAACGATTTTATTTAGATTAAATGGTTGACGGTGTGACTTTGCTAGTGAACATGAAGAACATGTAATATCTAGTTGCGATCCTACTCCATCGAGTTCATGATCGATGATCGCTTCATTCTTAGGCAAAGCCTGTAATATACGAAAGTTAGGATGGCCCATTCGTTTATGTAATCGTAAAATGGCTGACTTACCATGAAGGGTGATCAGAGCCGTCGGGTTGCTAGTCGATGTCGACTTCGGACTTGCCATGAATTGGTACAAGTCGGCATGCGTGGCAATTTTGGCCTTCACGCTAAAATGTTGACTCGTATTAATCGCGCATTGCATGCGATTAAAAGAGAAGCGAAAGTCTTCCTTCACAGCCGCAGGCACCGAAAACAAATTGAACTTGAGTTCGGGTGCGTAGAGGACGTTGCGCAGCATGAGCGTCTGAGGTCGTCCTTTGGAATCAATGACCTTGAGGGAGATATCACCAATCGCTAGGATCGGGATTTGGTTTTTCCCACCCACAGTGATCCAGCCTGTATAAGGCGTTGTTGTCGTGAACCACGCTTGGTTATACGTCACGTGGCGCGTACAACCAGAGTCGATAGTCCAGACCGGATCAACATCCGTGGAAGTCATCTTGGCTGTCAAGCCAAACGTCGACACAGTGGCGGCGGTAATAGCAATCATCGCGCTGTTGTTGTGACGGGACTGATGGTACCCATTGTTGCCTTGATTGAAATTGCTGTTGCCACCATTGTAGCCACCGTTACCATTGTTGTAAGCATCACTGCTACCATTGAAGGTGCGCTGTGGGTTGTAGCCGGAATTACCTTGGCTGTTTCCACGACCGGAATTTCGGTTGCCTTGACCGTATTCACGCTGACCAAAATTACGCCTGCCCCATTACTATTGCGGTTGGTGCCACGCGAGTATGGGTGTTGACGATTGTTGTGAACATTGGTCGAGTTGCGTCGGGTGCTCATCGCTCGGCAACTTGAAGTTGGTAGGGATAACCGTGTTTGGTTTCACCTGACCAATCGACATGTGCTTCACCAACACACGGCACGTAGCCATTGTGTGGTTTGAGCGATCACAATACGAACATATGCGTCGACTGTCAGTGTTCGTACCCACAAGGGCTTGAGCACTTGCAACAGGAGCAGTTGATACCAGAGCACGTTCATTCTGGGTTTCAATACTTTCGGGTGTACCCCGGGATACCGCGAATCTCTCTTGCGCGAGTTTCTTGGTCACATGGGACTCCAAGTTACTCTTAAGCTCTCGAAGAGGCAAGATTTCACGGTATCCGCGCCAAATGCGCATCTCACTCTCCCACAATGCAGGCATCGCGTTAAAGAGGAACACAGAGAAGACATTATCGTCAAAACTGTTGTTCAGTACGGTATTAAGACCGCTCATGGCGTCTTCGTACTTAAGAATGAACTCTGTCATGCCATCACCTTCCTGGTAACGAGCATTGTACAGGTAGTTCATAATACCGTAGGGATCACCGTAAGCCTTGGTGCCCTTGTATCGATCGCATATGGCTTGAAAAATATCATAAGCCTTGTCGACAATTCTGATATGCTTATCATCAAGCGTCATCATTTGACTTGAGCATTCAAGCGACGCGTCTGAGCAGCAGCAAGGAGAACTTGTTTCTCGCTTTGGCTTTAGCCTTTGCCTTGGCTCGCGCCTTGGCTTTTGCTGCTTTTGCTCTTGCCTTGGCAACCTTCCTGGCATTCAGTGTTCCAAAAGATTCACTTGAGCAGAAGCTGGGAGCACAGAAGTTGCAGGCTTAGAGACATCATCGTTCCCATCTTAAACTGCCAAATCCTCGATCGTGAGTCGGCGGACGTCGGTCGATGCAACAAAATCGTCTTCATCGTCGTCAAGTTCTTGATCCGGTTCCACATTTTCGTCCGCGAGTCATTTTCTTCAACATAGTTGGAATCCGAATCTGGATCATCGTCGGTGACCGAAACCATGTCCTCGTCGTCATCGTCAACGACTGGGTTTAGCTCGTAGTTGGGGTCTTCAATGAATCGAAGCAGGCTCTTCCCGTCCAGGTATACTTGAATCCGGGTCTTCCAGACGTCAAAGTTGTCGGACCCGGTCAGGCGAGGAAAATCGGATGAGGTGGAGCTTGGGCTCATAACCTGTTGAAGTGATAGCACGTTGCGCGTAGAAGTAGTGAAGGTAGAGGAAGAACTTGCTTGAAAGCAGGCAAAAAGAATTATATTTACTTTTATCAAAGACACTAAGCATTATGTCTGTAGAGACATTCGTGTAGAGTTCCTATACCTCAGTAGAAACATTAACACTTAATGTATATATGCACATATAAGTGCAAGTGTAGCGGATGCAATGCCACTTATTCTCTTATGTGTTTATTCTTCAAAGAGTTCCAAGGGTAATGCTTCCTTATTAGATAAGAGAGGTAATTTTTATAAAGGGTAAATGTACTGCGTACAAGCCATTTACTCCAACAG
>MIQA02018551.1:0-17918 GCA_001887855.2 Sclerospora graminicola
ATAAAAGTTTGCCATTTACCTTTTTTTTAATGTTTAAATATGTGAATTTGGTTTGTAAACTTCACAGTGTGCGTAGGAAAATCTTAGGCTGTTCAAGCTTTTCATTTTGTTTATGTATGACAAATTTGGTTAGACAACCAGGGAAAACCTCACATAGTTTGCGTAGGAAAACCTTAGGTTGTTCATGCTTTTCGTTTTGTTTAAGTATGTCAAATTTGGTTAGTATACCAGGGAAAACCTCACAGAGTCTGCGTAGGAAAACCTTAGGGAAATTGTCTATTTATTTTGTATGCTTGTATCGACTTTTTATTACAAGTTGTCACGCCAAGTTTATTTCTCAAATAAATGAATTGAGGCTTTGGAAGTGCCTTGGTAAAAATATCGGCTATCATGTCCTTTGTATTGCAATATGTAATAGCAAATTGTTGTTGTTCTACTTTTTCTTGAACGAAGTGATAGCGTATATCGATATGCTTAGATCTACCGTGCAATTCAGGATTATTCGCAAGTTTAATACAACTTTGGTTGTCTTCGTGAATTATTGTTGGCTTTGTGGATTGAAATCCAAGTTCACTTAGCAGGGTCTTTAGAAATATTACTTCCTGCATGCAGTGACAGAGTGCAATGTACTCAGCTTCAGTTGTGGATAGAACCACAGTGTGATGTTTTCGAGAAAGCCACGATATCGGACTTTTACCGATCATTGTCACAAAACCACCTATTGATCGTCGGGTATCTGAGCAGCTCGCATAGTCAGAGTCTGAAAAAGCAGTAAGACTGTCCGTGAGTTGACGGGTAGTCTGCTGGATGGTTCCACCCAGAGTTAGTCCGTGGCTTTTTGTGCCATGCAGGTATCTGAAACCTCGAACTACTGCTTTCCAGTGTTCTTCTCCAGGGTTGGAGAGGTATTGACTTACTTCTCTCATGTAGTACGCAAGATCAGGGCGAGTGCCTATCATAAGATACATGAGGCTGCCGACTGCCTCGCGATATGGAATGTCTTTCATCATATTTCTATCAGCTTCCGTTTGAGGGCTCATGGCACTAGACAGTTTTATGTTGCGGTCAACTGGTGTAGTGACGGGATACGTCACAATATTTTTAAAGCGATCCAGGACCTTAGTTGCATATTTCTCTTGGTGAATGAAGATTGTTCGGTCTTTGCGGTTCCGCTCTATGGACCACCCGAGCAAGTACTTCACCTCCCCTAAATCTGTCATATTGAATCTCTGCTTCAGGGCAGATTTGATTTCAGTGACGAGGGCAGGTGTTGGAGCGATGATCAGAAGATCGTCAACATAGACTGCAATATAGCATGTCTGGTTATGGAGCGATCCGACAAAGACACATCGATCTTTGATGAGACGTCGGAATTTGATGCTCTCCAGGAATTTCGCGAGGGTTTGATACCAAACACGCGGTGCCTGTTTGAGTCCATACAAGCTCTTCTTGAGCTTGCACACCAAATGCTCTTTTCCTGGGATTGTAAATCCCTCAGGTTGCTCCATATAAATTTCTTCATAAAAAAAAACATTGAGAAAAGCAGTCTTCACATCCATTTGGTGAATTTCATAGTTAAGGATTGCTGCAATAGTAAGAAGAAGACGAAGGACTTCCATTCGTAGCACAGGGGCAAAAATTTCTGTGTAGTCAATACCAATCTGTTGGAGAAAACCTTTTATTACTAATCGAGCTTTAAATCGATCTACTTCGCCGTTGCCGTTGTATTTGACAACCCAGACCCATCGGTTTCGAAGTACTTTCCTTCCCGATGGTCGAGGGACAAGTGTCCATGTGCTGTTGTCATCATGAGACTTGATCTCAGATTGAGTAGCATTGAACCAGTCTTCAGCATGAGAAGATGTCATAGCTTCACGGAATGTACGCGGCTCGGCAATATAGCGAATAGCTAGAAGGGCGTATATGAGATTGGCTCGACGATGTTCGTCTGCAATGTCCTCAGAACCATTTAAAAGAGGAGCGGATTTTTCAAGGAGAACGTCATTTCGTTTACCTATGTCATCAAACTTGCGCTTGGTGCCTCGTTGGGATGGTTGAGTAATAAAGCTATATGTTTGCTCGTTTCGGTGCAAAGCATCAGCCAGGGATGACAAATGAAGTGATTTTAACCGCTGGTGTAGATGCAGCACATTCTGTAGGCTGATGGGTTACATTATAGGGTGTCGTAGGCAATATAATACGATCCGTATATGGGGAAGTTTCATCCCTAATAGGTTGTTCTAGCCCTGTTGATCGATTTGTTGATCTATCTAATCCTGATTCTGTTGGCAAAAATGCCAAGGAGGGGAATACGGTTTCATCAAAGGTAACATCACGGCTGTAAATAATCTTGCCAGTGGAAACATCAAGTAATCGAAAACCACGCTTATGGTCGGGTAGACCGAGGTACATGCATATAGTAGCACGCGGATCTAGCTTGTCCCGATGTGATTCTGGGACGTGGACAAAAGCTTTGCATCCAAAAACACGGAGATTCATGACGGAAGGTTTCTTGTCATACCAAAGCTCATATGGCGTTTTATTATTTGTAACAGAGCTGGGGGTCATGTTCACCAGGTCGGTAATGTGGCGAACGCATTCAGCCCATAATTCACGAGGTAAATTTCCATCAAATAAGGTAGCCCGAACGCGTTCCATATAGGTGCGCATTCTTCTTTCAGCTACGCCATTCTGTTCAGGCGTGTATGCCATCGTAAATTGTGTTTTGGTTCCATATTTGTCCCACAGCGTCCGACCAAGTTTTTCATACTCTTTCGCATTGTCAGCTTGGAGAGTTTTAATTTCAGGGTCATAATAAATGGACGTGTATTCGACAGTGTGAACGTCAGAGCTAAAAACGTTAAGTGCCTTGCGGCGAAAGTCTTCATAGCATTCATATAGTTCTGAACGAACTTTGATAATATATGTGACTGCGAAACGCGTACAGTCATCAATAAAGATTAAAAATAGCGACAACCGGTTAGACTTGGTGTCGGCATTGGACCACATATATCACTATGAACCTTTTCAAGAGGAAATTTTGCACGTTCAACAATTTTATTTAGATTAAATGGTTGACGGTGTGACTTTGCTAGTGAACATGAAGAACATGTAATATCTAGTTGCGATCCTACTCCATCGAGTTCATGATCGATAATCGCTTCATTCTTAGGCAAAGCCTGTAATATACGAAAGTTAGGATGACCCATTCGTTTATGTAAACGTAAAATGGCTGACTTACCATGAAGGGTGATCAGAGCCGTCGGGTTGCTGGTCGATATCGACTTCGGACTTGCCATGAATTGGTACAAGTCGGCATGCGTGGCAATTTTGGCCTTCACGCTAAAATGTTGACTCGTATTAATCGCGCATTGCATGCGATTAAAAGAGAAGCGAAAGTCTTCCTTCACAGCCGCAGGCACCGAAAACAAATTGAACTTGAGTTCGGGTGCGTAGAGGACGTTGCGCAGCATGAGCGTCTGAGGTCGTCCTTTGGAATCAATGACCTTGAGGGAGATATCACCAATCGCTAGGATCGGGATTTGGTTTTTCCCACCCACAGTGATCCAGCCTGTATAAGGCGTTGTTGTCGTGAACCACGCTTGGTTATACGTCACGTGGCGCGTACAACCAGAGTCGATAGTCCAGACCGGATCAACATCCGTGGAAGTCATCTTGGCTGTCAAACCAAACGTCGACACAGTGGCGGCGGTAATGGCAATCATCGCGCTGTTGTTGTGACGGGACTGATGGTACCCGTTGTTTCCTTGGTTGAAATTGCTGTTGCCACCATTGTACACACCGTTACCATTGTTGTAGGTATCGCTGCTTCCATTGAAGGTGCGCTGTGGGTTGTAGCCGGAATTACCTTGGCTGTTTCCACGACCGGAATTTCGGTTGCCTTGACCGTATTCACGCTGACCAAAATTACGCCTGCCCCCATTACTATTGCGGTTGGTGCCACGCGAGTATGGGTGTTGACGATTGTTGTGAACATTGGTCGAGTTGCGTCGGGTGCTCATGTTTTGCTCGGCAACTTGAAGTTGGTAGGGATAACCGTGTTTGGTTTCACCTGACCAATCGACATGTGCTTCACCAACACACGGCACGTAGCCATTGTGTGGTTTGAGCGATCACAATACGAGCATATGCGTCGACTGTCAGTGTTCGTACCCACAAGGGCTTGAGCACTTGCAACAGGAGCAGTTGATACCAGAGCACGTTCATTCTGGGTTTCAATACTTTCGGGTGTACCCCGAGATAGCGCGAATCTTTCTTGCGCGAGTTTCTTGGTCACATGGGACTCCAAGTTACTCTTAAGCTCTCGAAGAGGCAATATTTCACGGTTTCCGCGCCAAATGCGCATCTCACTCTCCCACGATGCAGGCATCGCGTTGAAGAGGAACACAGAGAAGACATTATCGTCAAAACTGTTGTTCAGTACGGTATTAAGACCGCTCATGGCGTCTTCGTACTTGAGAATGAACTCTGTCATGTCATCACCTTCCTGGTAACGAGCATTGTACAGGTAGTTCATAATACCGTAGGGATCACCGTAAGCCTTGGTGCCCTTGTATCGATCGCATATGGCTTGAAAAATATCATAAGCCTTGTCGAAACCCTTGACAATTCTGATGTGCTTATCGTCAAGCGTCATCATCAAAAATGACTTGACTTGAGCATTCAAGCGACGCGTCTAAGCAGCAGCAAGAAGAATCTTGTTTCTCGCTTTGGCTTTAGCCTTTGCCTTCGCTCGCGTCTTGACCTTGGCTGCTTTAGCCTTTGCCTTCGCTCGCGCCTTGGCCTTGGCTGCTTTTGCTCTTGCCTTGGCAAGCTTCCTGGCATTCAGTGTTCCAAAGGATTCAACTTGAGCAGAAGCTGGGAGCACAGGAGTTGCAGGCTTAGAGACATCGTCGCTTCCATCTTGAACTGCCGAATCCTCGATCGTGAGTCGGCGGACGTCGGTCGATGCAACAAAATCTTCTTCATCGTCGTCAAGTTCTTGATCCGGTTCCACATTTTCGTCCTGCGAGTCATTTTCTTCAACATAGTTGGAATCCAAATCTGGATCATTGTCGGTGTCCGAAACCATGTCCTCGTCGTCATTGTCAACGACTGGGTTTAGCTCGTAGTTGGGGTCTTCAATGAATCGAAGCAGGTTCTTCCCGTCCAGGTATGCTTGAATCCGGGTCTTCCAGACGTCAAAGTTGTCGGAGCCGGTTAGGCGAGGAAAATCCGATGAGGTGGAGCTTGGGCTCATAACCTGTTGAAGTGATAGCGCGTTGCGCGTAGAAGTAGTGAAGGTAGAGGAAGAACTTGCTTGCAAGAAGGCAAAAATAATTATATTTTACTTTTATCAAGGACACTAAGCATTATGTCTGTAGAGACATTCATGTAGAGTTCCTATACCTCAGTAGAAACATTAACACTTAATGTATATATGCACATATAAGTGCAAGTGTAGCGGATGCAATGCCACATATTCTCTTATTGTTTATTCTTCAAAGAGTACCAAGGGTAATGCTACCTTATTAGATAAGAGAGGTAATTCTTATAAAGGGTAAATGTACTGCTACAAGCCATTTACTCCAACAGCCCCTCTGGATTGGATCAGTACATTTATGTAATTTTTTAATTTAAAATTGACATTTGTCCGTATGGGTATGTTTTGGATATAGCACTGTCTGGAAAATAATCTGACGAACACCAGTAAAGCGAACCTCCGATTAAGTTGACAAACACTGATTGGCTTCTCGACTTGTTCGATTGAGCTTGCATTGCACCCCGGATCGGAAATACTCCTCGGATAGTTTCGGCCACGCAATAATGGCTAGTACGAAACAGATCGTAGAGGAGTCAACGGGGGAAAGGTAAGAAGGAGCTTAATGTTAAGCTCGCGACATTAAAGAATCCTTCGTGGAGTAGTCAGCATTGAGTGTAAATAAAAGTTTGCCATTTACTTTAATGGTTTAAGTATGTCAATTTTGGTTTGTAAACCAGAGAAAACTGTGCGTAGGGAAATCTTAGGCTGTTCATGGTTTTCATTTTGTTTATGTATGGTAAATTTGGTTAGAAACCCAGGGAAAACCTGACATAGTTTGCGTAGGAAAACCTTAGGCTGTTCAAGCTTTTCATTTTGTTGAAGTATGTCGAATTTGGTTAGTAAACCAGGGAAAACCTCACAGAGTCTGCGTAGGAAAACCTTAGGGAAATTGTCTATTTGTTTTGTATGCTTGTATTGACATTTTGTCACAAGTTGTCACGCCAAGTTTTTTTCTCAAATAAAGGAATTGAGGCTTCGGAAGTGCATTGGTAAAAATATCGGCTATCATGTCTTTTGTATTGCAATATGTAATAGCAAATTGTTGTTGTTCTACTTTTTCTTGAACGAAGTGATAGCGTATATCGATATGCTTAGATCTACCGTGCAATTCAGGATTATTCGCAAGTTTAATACAACTGTGGCTGTCTTCGTGAATTATTGTTGGCTTTGTGGATTGAAATCCAAGTTCACTTAGCAGGGTCTTTAGAAATATTACTTCCTGCATGCAGTGACATAGTGCAATGTACTCAGCTTCAGTTGTGGATAGAACCACAGTGTGATGTTTTCGAGAAAGCCACGATATCGGACTTTTACCGATCATTGTCACAAAACCACCTATTGATCGTCGGGTATCTGAGCAGCTCGCATAGTCAGAGTCTGAAAAAGCAGTAAGACTGTCCGTGAGTTGACGGGTAGTCAGCTGGATGGTTCCACCCAGAGTTAGTCCGTGGCTTTTTGTGCCATGCAGGTATCTGAAACCTCGAACTACTGCTTTCCAGTGTTCTTCTCCAGGGTTGGAGAGGTATTGACTTACTTCTCTCATGTAGTACGCAAGATCAGGGCGAGTGCCTATCATAAGATACATGAGGCTGCCGACTGCCTCGCGATATGGAATGCCTTTCATCATATTTCTATCAGCTTCCGTTTGAGGGCTCATGGCACTAGACAGTTTTATGTTGCGGTCAACTGGTGTAGTGACGGGATACGTCACAATATTTTAAAGCGATCCAGGACCTTAGTTGCATATTTCTCTTGGTGAATGAAGATTGTTCGGTCTTTGCGGTTCCGCTCTATGGACCACCCGAGCAGGTACTTCACCTCCCCTAAATCTGTCATATTAAATCTCTGCTTCAGGGCAGATTTGATTTCAGTGACGAGGGCAGGTGTTGGCGCGATGATCAGAAGATCGTCAACATAGACTGCAATGTAGCATGTCTGGTTATGGAGCGATCCGACAAAGACACATCGATCTTTGATGAGACGTCGGAATTTGATGCTCTCCAGGAATTTTGCGAGGGTTTGATACCAAACACGCAGTGCCTGTTTGAGTCCATACAAGCTCTTCTTGAGCTTGCACACCAAATGCTCTTTTCTTGGGATTGTAAGTCCCTCAGGTTGCTCCATATAAATTTCTTCATAAAAAAAAACATTGAGAAAAGCAGTCTTCACATCCATTTGGTGAATTTCATAGTTAAGGATTGCTGCAATAGTAAGAAGAAGACGAAGGACTTCCATTCGTAGCACAGGGGCAAAAATTTCTGTGTAGTCAATACCAATCTGTTGGAGAAAACCTTTTATTACTAATCGAGCTTTAAATCGATCTACTTCGCCGTTGCCGTTGTATTTGACAACCCAGACCCATCGGTTTCGAAGTATTTTCCTTCCCGATGGTCGAGGGACACGTGTACATGTGCCGTTGTCATCATGAGACCTGATCTCAGATTGAGCAGCATTGAACCAGTCTTCAGCATGGGAAGATGTCATAGCTTCACGGAATGTACGCGGATCGGCAATATAGCGAATAACTAGAAGGGTGTATATGAGATTGGCTCGACGATGTTCGTCTGCAATGTCCTCAGAACCATTTAAAAGAGGAGCGGGCTTTTCAAAGGTAACGTCATTTCGTTGACCTATGTGATCAAACTTGCGCTTGGTGCCTCGTTGGGATGGTTGTGTAATAAAGCTATATGTTTGCTCGTTTCGGTACAAAGCATCAGCCAAGGATGGCAAGTGAAGTGATTTAACCGCTGGTGTAGATGCAGCACATTCTGTAGGCTGATGGGTTACATTATAGGGTGTCGTAGGCAATATAATACGATCGGTATATGGGGAAGTTTCATCCCTAATAGGTTGTTCTAGCTCTGTTGATCGATTTATTGATCTATCTAATCCTGGTTCTGTTGGCAAAAATGCCAAGGAGGGGAATACGGTTTCATCAAAGGTAACATCACGGCTGTAGATAATCTTGCCAGTGGAAACATCAAGTAATCGAAAACCACGCTTATGGTCAGGTAGACCAAGGTACATACATATAGTAGCACGTGGATCAAGCTTGTCCCGATGTGCTTCTGGGACATGGACAAAAGCTTTGCATCCAAAAACAGGGAGATTCATGACGGAGGGTTTCTTGTCATACCAAAGCTCATATGGCGTTTTATTATTTGTAACAGAGCTGGGGGTCATGTTCACCAGGTCAGTAATGTGGCGAACGCATTCATCCCATAATTCACGAGGTAAATTTCCGTCAAAAAGGGTAGCCCGAACGCGTTCCATATAGGTGCGCATTCTTCTTTCAGCTACGCCATTCTATGCCATCGCAAATTGCGTTTTGGTCCCATATTTGTCCCACAACGTCCTACCAAGTTTTTCATACTCTTTCGCATTGTCAGCTTGGAGAGTTTTAATTTCAGGGTCATAATAAATGGACGTGTATTCGACAGTGGGAACGTCAGAGCTAAAAAAGTGCCTTGCGGCAAAAGTCTTCATAGTATTCATATAGTTCTGAACGAACTTTGATAATATATGTGACTGCGAAACGCGTACTGCCATCAATAAAGATTAGAAAATAGCGACAACCGGTTAGACTTGGTGTCGGCATTGGACCACATATATCACTATGAACCGTTTCAAGAGGAAATATTGCCCGTTCAACGATTTTATTTAGATTAAACGGTTGACGGTGTGACTTTGCTAGTGAACATGAACAACATGTAATATCTAGTTGCGATCCTACTCCATCGAGTTCATGATCGATTATCGCTTCATTCTTAGGCAAAACCTGTAATATACGAAAGTTAGGATGACCCATTCGTTTATGTAATCGTAAAATGGCTGACTTACCATCAAGGGTGATCAGAGCCGTCGGGTTGCTGGTCGATGTCGACTTCGGACTTGCCATGAATTGGTACAAGTCGGCATGCGAGGCAATTTTGGCCTTCACGCTAAAATGTTGACTCGTATTAATCGCGCATTGCATGCGATTAAAAGAGAAGCGAAAGTCTTCCTTTACAGCCGCAGGCACCGAAAACAAATTGAACTTGAGTTCGGGTGCGTAGAGGACGTTGCGCAGCATGAGCGTCTGACGTCGTCCCTTGGAATCAATGACCTTGAGGGAGATATCACCAATCGCTAGGATCAGAATTTGGGTTTTCCCACCCACAGTGATCCAGCCTGTATAAGGCATTGTTGTCGTGAACCACGCTTGGTTATACGTCACGTGGCGCGTACAACCAGAGTCGATAGTCCAGACCGGATCAACATCCGTGGAAGTCATCTTGGCTGTCAAACCAAACGTCGACACAGTGGCGGCGGTAATGGCAATCATCGCGCTGTTGTTGTGACGGGACTGATGGTAACCGTTGTTTCCTTGGTTGAAATTGCTGTTGCCACCATTGTACACACCGTTCCCATTGTTGTAGGTATCGCTGCTTCCATTGAAGGTGCGCTGTGGGTTGTAGCCGGAATTACCTTGGCTGTTTCCACAACCAGAATTGCGGTTGACTTGACCGTATTCACGCCGACCAAAATCACGCCTGCCCCCATTACCATTGCGGTTGGTGCCACGCAAGTATGGGTGCTGACGATTGCTGTGAACATTGGTCGAGTTGCGTCGGGTGCTCATGTTATTGCTCGGCAACTTGAAGTTGGTAGGGATAACCGTGTTGGGTTTCACCTGACCAATCGACATGTGCTTCACCAACACACGGCACGTAGCCATTGTGTGGTTTGAGCGATCACAATACGAGCATATGCGTCGACTGTCAGTGTTCGTACCCACAAGGGCTTGAGCACTTGCAACAGGAGCAGTTGATACCAGAGCACGTTCATTCTGGGTTTCAATACTTTCGGGTGTACCCCGAGATAGCGCGAATCTTTCTTGCGCGAGTTTCTTGGTCACATGGGACTCCAAGTTACTCTTAAGCTCTCGAAGAGGCAATATTTCACGGTTTCCGCGCCAAATGCGCATCTCACTCTCCCACGATGCAGGCATCGCGTTGAATAGGAACACAGAGAAGACATTATCGTCAAAACTGTTGTTCAGTACGGTATTAAGACCGCTCATGGCGTCTTCGTACTTGAGAATGAACTCTGTCATGTCATCACCTTCCTGGTAACGAGCATTGTACAGGTAGTTAATAATACCGTAGGGATCACCGTAAGCCTTGGTGCCCTTGTATCGATCGCATATGGCTTGAAAAATATCATAAGCCTTGTCGAAACCCTTGACAATTCTGATGTGCTTATCGTCAAGCGTCATCATCAAAAATGACTTGACTTGAGCATTCAAGCGACGCGTCTAAGCAGCAGCAAGAAGAATCTTGTTTCTCGCTTTGGCTTTAGCCTTTGCCTTCGCTCGCGTCTTGACCTTGGCTGCTTTAGCCTTTGCCTTCGCTCGCGCCTTGGCCTTGGCTGCTTTTGCTCTTGCCTTGGCAAGCTTCCTGGCATTCAGTGTTCCAAAGGATTCAACTTGAGCAGAAGCTGGGAGCACAGGAGTTGCAGGCTTATAGACATCGTCGCTTCCATCTTGAACTGCCGAATCCTCGATCGTGAGTCGGCGGACGTCGGTCGATGCAACAAAATCTTTTTCATTGTCGTCAAGTTCTTGATCCGGTTCCACATTTTTGTCCTGCGAGTCATTTTCTTCAACATAGTTGGAATCCAAATCTGGATCATTGTCGGTGTCCGAAACCATGTCCTCGTCGTCATTGTCAACGACTGGGTTTAGCTCGTAGTTGGGGTCTTCAATGAATCGAAGCAGGTTCTTCCCGTCCAGGTATGCTTGAATCCGGGTCTTCCAGACGTCAAAGTTGTCGGAGCCGGTTAGGCGAGGAAAATCCGATGAGGTGGAGCTTGGGCTCATAACCTGTTGAAGTGATAGCGCGTTGCGCGTAGAAGTAGTGAAGGTAGAGGAAGAACTTGCTTGCAAGAAGGCAAAAATAATTATATTTTACTTTTATCAAGGACACTAAGCATTATGTCTGTAGAGACATTCATGTAGAGTTCCTATACCTCAGTAGAAACATTAACACTTAATGTATATATGCACATATAAGTGCAAGTGTAGCGGATGCAATGCCACATATTCTCTTATGTATTTATTCTTCAAAGAGTACCAAGGGTAATGCTTCCTTATTAGATAAGAGAGGTAATTTTAATAAAGGGTATCAGAGGGCGGTCGCCGAGGAATATATGCAAGCTACCTACCCTTTTCCAGTCATTGCGATGAATCATATCCCGTCCTTACCCAAGTCTCGAAATGGGTATACAGAGCTGCTGATCTGGACGGATTTGTTTACCGGGCTGGTCATAGCAAAGGCCAGTTCCACCCGTACCGCCCAACAGGTTGCGCAAAGCTACGAGGAATGTGTGTTCAGGCGGTTCGGGGCGAGCGAGGTCATCCGGCACGATAGGGAGCCCGGATTTATGGCGGACGTATTCCGAGCTTTCAACAAGATCTTAGGACAGAAACAGAGCGCAACTATGGCTTACCGCCCGCAGGCGAACGGAAAGGCCGAAAGGATGGTCCAGACTCTGACCAGAGCCCTCAAGATGTATGTGGTGGAGGCGGATCAGTGCGACTGGGACGAATATGCGGAGAGACTGGTTTTCGCCCTCAATTCGTCATACGATCGGGTAAGGGGCGACACCCCTTTCTATTTGGCTTACGGATGGGATCCCCGATCCACTTTGGAAGCCGCCATACCAATAGGGTGCACCAGAAGCCGGGACAGAGACGCCCGCCGCTGGAGGATGGGAGTGCAACGTCACTATTCACTGGCGAGGGAACAAGTAAACGAACGCCTCCGACAGGCAATCAAGGACCGCGCCGATGAGAACAACGACCGATCCAGGGAACACGGCATAGAGCCCGGCCCCCGGGTATAGCTGTATCTGGATCGGGTCAAGGAGGGCTATGCACGGAAGTTGGCGCATATGTGGCATGGCCCCTTCCGAGTAGCAGAACTGGTCGGGGATCATGCAGTTAAGCTGGTCACGGCAGGCACGGAATATAGCGTTTTCCCGATAGTGCATGTTTCCAAGTTGAAGTTGGTTAAGCATTTCCCGGACCGCCCGAATACACGCCTTACGGTGGAGAGCGACCGGCTAGATTTCGATGAAGCCCTACTGCCGGAGGACAGCTGGGACAAGCCGTTAGACCCGGATGAGTACGAAGTAGAAGAAATTTTGGACGTTCGGAATGGACGGAAAACCCGGGTTGGGCGGATCCACAGAGAGTTTCTCGTGCAGTGGAAAAATTGCGAGGAGCGGTCGTGGGTGGACGAACTGGATTTAAATTGTGGAGCTTTAATGAGAGAATTCGATCGCCGGCGGGCGAGCCGAAACCGCTTCGGGGTCATGCAGACCCATGAAGAAGGTGAGGCGGAGAATTAGTCCGTCCGGCTCCCGGGCAGCAGGCACGGCCGGATCAACTGACACCAGTCAGCCGAGCAATCGGCGGATGGAGTAATCTTCAGGTCAGTATGGAGCCGGACGGATCGGGTGTTGGAGTAATCTTCGAATCAGTATGGTGCCGGATGGGTCGGGTGTTGGAGTGATCTTCGAGTCATTATGGTGCCGGATGGAAGATGTCGGATGAGAAAGATGAACAAGGGGTTACTACGTGGAAAATGGAAAGAAAAATGTATATTATCGAGGCCAATAGCCATTAATGAATGAAAAAGATAGGAATAGGCAAGGCTAGCCTCATGAATCACCCCTGGCGAAGCTCAGCAGAACTTGTTCCGGAGTCGGGGCACGCGGAGGCCAGGGTGGCGATCGGGGTCCTGCCGGTACTGGTTGCGCCACGGATCCTGTTGGTCGAGCTCATCGAGCGAAGCTTGGAGAGTGGTAGCCTGACGCCGACCCAATCCTGGATACCAAGTCCCGCTTTCGGCCGAATTTCCGCTTTTCTCCACCCGGCGGTTCGCCAGATGTAGCATGATAGGGTGGAGAAAAATGTCCAAGTCGCAGTGGCCGCGCTGGATTCCGGCAACAACGAAGTTGCAGAGCTTTGTCCAGCCCTCAGTCGCGCGGTTTCGACGGTTCTTGCGGTCGGCTCGGTATTTGGCTAGCTCGGGGGACTCACGCCCGGCGGCAACGGAAATGAAGAGATGATGGGTAGACTCCCAGATGGCTTGCCTATGCCGAGAGAGGTACCCCTTATAGACTTCCCGAAAATCCGCGAACCAGCCGACATGGGGTAGACCCATGTCTGGCATCTTTGTCGCCAGTACGGCCCAGGGTTTGCAGGATAAGATCGCGTCCAGCGGTTCGATCGCCACTAGCTTGGCATCCCAGTCCGTGTCCTTGGGCATAGCGGGAGCCGGTGGAAATATCCACAACGGCGGGCAAGTCAATGCCCGGGTGACAAGGGCACCAGTGGGTTCTTGGATACGCAAGCCTTCCAACTGCGCCTTTGACCAGGGAAGAGCCGCGGCCAGTTCGGAGGCCGTCATGACCTTCCGGCGGGGAATCCACAACGGGGGAGACTCCTCTGAGGACTCCTTGGATTCGTTCTCGTCGAAGGGGTCCAGGGAAGGTAACTCCTCGAGATCCTCAGTGGTGACCTCATCAGAGTCTATCTCCGGCAGGTCGGGCGCTCCCTATCCATCAGGAGAAGCCTTGAGGGTCATGGGGAGACTCTAAGGAGAGCCGGGGCAGACGAAGCTTTAGACGAAGAACTTGTAACGCGAGGACGATGGGAAAAATTTCCAGAAGCCGGCGGGGCTGGGATCGAAGTGGGGTTGGGACCCGGTCCGTTGTCTCCATGATCTAGAGACGCGCTCGCCGGCGCGGCGGACCGTTTGGTTTCCACGGGGGCGCGGAGCGACGCAGCCCGGCTGGACCGACGTTTTTTCTTATGTGCAGGAAGATCTTCAGGGGACGATAGAGAAGCCGCCGACTCGCCGGCTGGCACTGGTGGCGGGTTAGGGTTTCGAGAAGTATCCCAAATCCGTAGACGAGGAGCCTTTCCCGTGCTACCGGTCACCGATTCTGGGGCGGACGCCTCCGCTCTGGATGTCCGGACGCCCTCAGTAGAACCAGCGGCTGACGGGAGAAGTGGCGCAGTGGAAGCGGCCGGATCAGGATCCCGCGGACAAGCTAAGTCGAGGAGGTGCCTAAAAGCCTCCCGGATAGGGGCAGGGCCCTTCATTAGACGCTCCACCCGGGTACCCGACGCGGCTAGCCGAGCTCGACCTTCCTTTATGGAAGACAGGCAGTCCGCGCGCTCCTCCGCAAGCTGGGAAAACACCTCCCGGGCTTCACCCACACCCGATTGGGTCTCGGTGTACGCGGCGTCGAGCTCCTGAATTCGGCGCTGGAGCTCAGGCGATACAGAGGCCGACTGGTACAGCGTCTTCTGATACATCGTTAGCTGCCGGATCCGGCGAAACTTCAAATTGCCCAGCTCTATTTGCGAACTCTCCAATTGTTGAGAGAGTTTAATGTAGCTATCGTAGCGCGTCGCCAACTCGCGCGCGGCTTGAGAGGACTCGACCATCAAGACGCGGAAACACGTGACATTTTGTTCTGAGGACACACACAGAGTGAGCAAGTTGGGAGACGGCCCTGAACAGGCGAAAATGTACTTACTCTGGATTTTCAAGGCGGCCATGGCCTTCTGGTTCAAGATGCGCTGTGAGTCCGACAGCTGTTGGAAGTGATCTCTCGCTTTGAGAAGGTCGGTCTTCTCATTTTCCAGTCGGCTAATGCGGTCTCGGGATTGGAAGGTAGCCAGTACCTTCCGGACCCAGGCTTCATCTGCTTGCTGACTAGCCAACCGTGCGGTCACAGCCAACTCGGTGTTAGCCTTCTCTAGGCTAGCCACTTGCGCGTTCAGAGCCGCAATTTGAGTTTGAAGGGCAGCCACGCCGGGCTGCCCTGGACGACGCGCTAGTCCGACCAGATGGGCATCTGGGCCTACGGCCGATGGCTGCGTAGTGGTCGGGGAGTGGCCCGGTAGGGGGTCGATGGGGGCGCTGTCACGGTCGGAGATAGGGACGGTGAAAATCAAAGCGTGAGAGATGTGGTGAGCGCGTGCCTCAACCGTTTTGCGGCTGCGACAAGGCTCAGGGGCGGCTGTGGTGAAGTGCTCCAGAATTTAACGGACTAATGATGATGGATGACCTCACCTGATTGGTTGAAATGTCGCCCTTAGCTGGATGCCCGGACTGGTCAATAGAGGACACGATCTGAGAGCCGCCGGACGCACCTACGAACGGCCGGACGGCGCCAGGCCTGGGATCAGGCCGGACAAACGTGATAGAAGGCATAAGCAGTTGGGCTAGCAGGCTAAGCGGACGGGACGACCGCGGTCCAAGGGGCGGATTGGTGGCGGATTGTTTGGAAGGTATGAGTGAAAGGAGCCTGAAGGAAGATGAGTGTTCTAGTGGATGAAGGCGGCACCCGGATCGGATGAGGAGCTGCCAAGGAAGAGCTAGTGCCCACGGCCAAGTGGCTCGGATGGATGGCCATCCGGCCGAGCCGGCCGGGTACAATGTACCAGCCGGACTGGTACCAGCTGGGCTCGGTGTACCGGCCGGGTTGGTACCATCTGGGGTTGGTGTACCGGCCAGGCGGGTACACAAAAATCGGAGCTAACCGGGCTACTTCGGGTAAGGCACAGGACTGGTCAGGGCTATTTGGGGTAGGTCACACAAAAGGGAGTATTGGATATAGGATAAATCAGTATACGTTTCGCTTTCTTAGACACAAGTCGCTTTTATTGGTTCACAGCGGAGGGCTAACAAGGTCCCCTCTTGCTGCTATTGGTTTGCCCGGGGAAGGTTAAGTTAACCCACCGGAAGTCCCCTGACCGGGAGTCGCGGCGTTTCGTATACTCACCTCAAGTCGCCCGTGTTTTGAACACGGTATTAAGTATTGGGAAGTGGTGACATTTTGGCCTTCTGTGGAAGAGTGTGGAGTTATATTTGGATTCCCCTTTACATACACATTTGGATTCACCCTTCATTATTATTGGTTTAGCTGGCCGATTGATTATTCTCGGTCCAGCCGGCACTATACAAAGTTCAAGTATATTATTGGCTTGGCTGGCCGATTGATTATTCTCGGTCCAGCCGGCACTATACAAATGCCCGACGAGCTCCCCGGTGACGATTTCCGCCCAGGAGGTACCCCTAGTCCTAACCCTCATCTCCCTATTCGACGGATTTACACTTTTCGCCCTAGGGTCCACCAGGAGAGCAAACCACCCAGTACTGACGGGTACACAAGGTGAGCTTTCAACATGCAACATCCGAGCAGTCACGATCAAGCGGATGGAAGTGACCGATCCCGCCGGCCGGATGCCGGATCGGATCATGACTCGGATGAACGGAGTACCCCCTCCGATAGTCAGTCGTCTGGCCCCCCCCCGTGGGTGTACGCGTCTCAGGAAGATTTTCTGAGAGCGACTACACCACAGCAGCATGTCTCTGAAAACGCGGTTAGCACGTTCAGTCTGTCCGTCCCTTTCTGGATGGTCCGCAGTTGACATCTTCAACTGCGTGCCCAAGAAAGAGAACGTTTGTTGCCAGTTACGTCCTGTGAATCTCGGATCTCGATCCGAGTTTATGTTTACCCGCATTCCGTGTAAACGGAATACTGTGTCAACGAATATCCGCGCCGTTTGCGCAGCGGTGACATTCGCTGACACTGCAGCAATATGAACCATTTTGCTAAAGCGGTCTACAAAGACCACAATACCTGTCTTCCGACTGTGATCAGCCGAAAGACCCAAGATAGAGTCCATGGAAATGGACTTCCATTACTCTGTCGGAACCGGCAGAGATTGGAGAGGAGCCTGTGCAGAGTGCGCAGGCTTGACGCGCTTGCATATCTCGCAAGCGCGTACGTATATGCGTACCCATTTATACTGGTTACGCCAGTAGAAATTGCGTGCGAGAGAAGCATACGTCTTCACTCGACCTTGATGCCCCGAAATCGGTGCACACACAAAATTTGATGTTTGAGATCATCGTCGTTTGGGACGACGATGCGACTAACATCACCTTGGTCTGTGCTATAAAGCAACAGACCATCGTGCGATCGATAACGATGCACGCAAGCGCGAAGGAACTCTGGAAGTTTCTTGCGCTTCCGATCAGATTGATTACTAAGGTAATCAATTAGCAGACGAGTTTCCTCGTCTGTTTCGTACGCTTGACGTACCTATCGTACGAGTGACGACGACAGAGCAGTTGCAACGTATTGCGTTTGCACTGGTCTTGCCTCGATTACAGACGGTTTCGTCTCGTAATCGGGGCATAGTGATAGCGCATCCGCTATCACGTTCAACTTTCTCGGTTTGTATTCAACCGTGAAGTTGTATTCGGCAAAGAATAACAGCCAACGTGCCATTCTTTGAGAGATGTGTGGTGAATTCACGGCCGTGCGTAACGACGCATGGTCCGTGTAAACCACAAACGGACTATCTCCTAAGAGATAGATCCGAAACTCTACCAGTGCATACTTCATGGCCAGGAGTTCCTTGTCATGCACTGGATAGTTGCGCTCGGCTGGGCGGCAACTGACGCGATTGATAGAAAATCACGCGATCACGATCATCGTGATCGCGCTGCATCAAGGCGCAGCC
>MIQA02018558.1:0-24470 GCA_001887855.2 Sclerospora graminicola
TCAAGCTATATCAGGGTCACAAATATATCCGATCAGCCGCTGATCATCCACGAAGACATGATCTTAGGGATGTGGTTACCTGAAGGGAAAGTACCTCGACAGATCGGATATGTTTCAGTGGGATCACGAAGATACATTGAATGGCAGAATCTGGCTTATCAAGCCACCACGGACCTGATCAGTGATGAAGACTTAGCGGATGAAGATACCTCACCTATGGTCGAGAGGCCGGAGTATTCTACACCGACCAAGCTGCTGATCAGGAGATCACCGATCGGAGCGACAAGGGAAAACCGGGTCAAAGAAGGTCCACAAATATTGAATATTATCAGACCCGGCTCACCGATAACAACGGACCCAGGAAGCGGAAATGACAATGAGGAGTTCAAGAACGATCATGAGAAAGAAAAGGAGGATGAATCAGCCGAAGTCATTACGGAGGAGGGTGAACCCGAAGTAGACCATCAGTCGAGTGACGTACAAGGAGCGACTCAAGATGACACCGATCAGAAAAAGGTAGATCAAGTAGATGAACAAGTGTGTATACATGAAGGTGGTGATCAGTAACTTGAAGGTATCGAGAAGCAGATGGCCGTTTTACCGGAAGTATCGCCCAATCTGCCAGAAGTCACCATGGAAGATCTACAGGTCGGTGATCCCAAAGTGAACACGCCCGAGCAGATCGATCAGCTAAAGAAGATCATCTGGAAAAGGCGCCATTTACTGATGGGAAGGGGACGCCTAAACCCAGCCGCATATCGGAGCTGTTTGTGAAATAGACGTGGAAAGCGAGACCAATCCGCTCAACGTTGTCGCAAGTTCACCTCAATACCGGGAAAGTTATCCATTTGACAAGGGCTTGTTGAATACAAAAATCATCCGACCGTCAACATCGCAGTGGGCATCACCGATCGTGATTGTGATAAAAAAGAACGGGGTCGATATTCGATTATGTATCGACTATAGAATGGTGAATCGACTCACGAAGTTGATGGTCTACCCGATGCCCCTGATCAATTATTTACTAGAAGATCTGGATAAAGTTTTATGGTTTTGTTCGCTGGATATGGCTAGTGGTTTCTGGGTGGTTTCGATGACTGATCGTGCTCGAGAGATCTCGGCTTTCGTTACACCTTTTCGAATGGAACCAGATGCCGTTTGGATTAAAGAATGCCCCACAGATCTATCAGAGATTGATTGACAATGTTCTCTATGGATATTTCCAGATCGTGCTGATCGGGAAACCACCGATCTACATGATGTGTTTACGGAGGGCGAACCGGACCAAGATCAGGGCAGATCAGTTTTGGGAAGGCGATCATATATAGATGACATCTTGATCACAGCAACATCATGGGATATGCTATGCGATAAGGTCGAACGGCTCCTGAACACCTGCGAGCGCTGGAATTTATCGATCAGTGTGGTCAAGAGTTTCTGGGGTCAACCCAAGGTCGCCTACCTCGGCCATAACGTGTCAATCCAAGGTTTGGAAGCAAACCCGAAAGATCTGGCTGCTCTCAGCAACCTACGTTTTCCCCGATCACTGAAGGTCATGCAGTCCTTTCTCGGATCTCTGAATTACTATAGCCGGTTTATCGAAGACTTCTCAATTTACGCCACTATACTATATGAACTGAAGGAAGTGGATTATCATGGGCTACAAGAACGCGATCGAGTGGGAAGATCACTAAGTGAGACTGATCGCGAAACCGAAGTTACTGAATCGAATCTCAAGACGATCGATCGAACTGTGCCAGGGTCAGAGGACCATATGAAGCGAGCTATGGTAGCTTTCAGTATGTTGAAGGCGAAGATGATCTCGACGCCGATACTGAAACATTTCGATCCGGAGAAGATTCCCGTGGTGATTCTATACGCCAGTAAATGGGCAATATCGGCCGCACTGGTCCAAGATCACGATGGAGTTTATTGCCCGGTGACGTTCACAAGCCGAACATTAAAACCGAATGAAGTTAACTATGGTATTGTGGATAACGAAGTGCTAGCATTATTACGTGTATTGGATGTTTGTTACTCTATGCTGGTAACTAGATCGATTAAGGTATTATCCAGGCGATCTTGTTTGGCTTGGTTACTGTCAGTGAATGGTTTAGACGGGAGACTGGGGCGATGGGCAGCGCTGTTATCTCAGTGGACCTTGAAGATCGTCAAGTGCACCAAGGGCGAAGAAGAAATTCTTGGAACACTAGCAGCCAGCATCACGCCCCGATCAGAAGTCGATGAAGCCCTGATCGAGGTCGCTCCTCGGAAGCAACCACGAGAATCGATCACTATACCCCCACCGATCGTCGGCTCGGAGGAAGATCTGATCGTTGTAAGTTTCGACGGATCAGCGAATGTGAAGAAAGGCGTGGGGCGTATAGCGCGTTGTTATGGAAATTGCCAGAATGGACTGTTATATCTGCCGGTTCAGATTATACTCCAGGTATACCGGTCAATGAGGCCGAATATCGTGGTCTGCTGCTAGGTTTGGATCTCTTGCAAGAGCAAAAGATCGGAAGAGTAATCATATGCGGAGATTCAAACCTGGTAATTCGGTAGATCACTGGAGGGATCGATTGCAAAGCACCGCGTTTGAAGTTGCAAAACGATCGCGTTATGAAAGCTTTACGTGGATGACCAAGTCATGATCTTTTACATGTGAAACGTGATTGGAATTGGAGTGCAGATCATCTAGCCACTATGGTCATGCGTGATCAGACCGGATTGATAGTTACTAATAAAGCATTGCTGGAAGAATTGGTGGAGATCAATACGCTGCCCGAGCTGATTCATGCGGAAGATAAAAAGGAAGCAGCCCAGCTCTCGATCATGAGGAAATCACGAACCAGATCACCACCTAACAGGTCACTCTCTCGAGAAGGCCTATCAGAAGAAATAGTACAGGAGATGCGGATCGAAAGAATTCCCAAGGCACAAAACGAAGAAAAATGGATCGTTGACTTGAAGGCGTTTCTGAATGGAGATCTGGAGAAGCTGAGCCAGGGTGAAGCAAAAGATTAAGATAAGATCGCGTCCAACTATGAGATCGACGAAAACGATTTATTGTTTTACTATGCTCAAGCTGATCAGGCCGATGCAGATCTGGATCGATCAGACAGGCTCGTGATCCCGGAGACTTTACAAACTAATATCTTACATCATTATCACGTCCGTTTAGAGGGTTGTCACCAGGGCGTAGGTCGGACGTACCACAGGGTTCGCAAACATTTGCACTGGAGAGGCTTATATCGATGTGTCCAAAAGTTTGTCGGAACATGTACGGATTGCAAAACCGGGAAGGACATGCCGAACATCCGGGGTAGATCACCTGGAAATATCCAGGCAACCTACCAAGTGATAGCGATGGATCACATGCCGTCCCTGCCAAAATCGCTCAAGGGCAACCAGGAGTCCCAATAGTCTGGATTGACACATTGTGACAGATCAGCCAAAGGTAATGGTCGAACAGGTGGAGATCAGGGTGGTTGAGCTGGTTCAGAGTCAATGGATATATATATACATATTATGCACGAGAACTACATTTGCATACATGTGAACGATCGATATACAAGATGGAGACAATATTGGTGCCTGGATATGAAGTGTGGATATGGAACGTGAAAGTTATCAAGAAGCTGTTGTGATATATTAATGATTACGAAAGGAACGAAACGGAAGCTGGCTATCACGACAATCACGGGCCATACTTCACGCACAGACGAGAAAACTTGAACGCCGGATGATCCATGGGACTTGATCGGTACTGGTTCCGCCAGGGCTCTTGGTGATCGGCAATGCTCAAGGCATCACGCAACGTGATCAGAGACGGGTGTCCATAGTCAGGATACTACTCCTCGCCGTCGGCCTTGAAGCCTCGCGGTTCCGCCCGGCGATCAGGCAGGTGCAGCACGGCAGGAAACAAGAAAACGTCCAGGTCGCACTCGCCGCGTTGAATCCCATTGACCACAGGCTCGCAGATCGCGGCCCAGGCAGCCCCGGCTTTGGTGAGTCGGCGCTTGCGAGCGTGATGATAATGTTCCAACCACGCGTCCTTACGCATCGCCGCCGTGATCGGGAAATGGTGGGTCGCCTCCCATATCGCTTGAATATGCTCTTGATAATACAGGGCCAGACGTCCCTGCAGATCAACAAACCAGGGGCGATTGGGAAATTCCAACCCGGGCATAGGCGTCATGAGGACATCCCAAGGTGCTGAATCGATCAGAATCTTGATAGCGCCCCAGGTCGGCACACTCGGTTGCAATTGCGTGTCCTTGGGCGCCGACGACCTAATTGGAAAGATCCACCCTTGCGGACGGGACCACAAGCGAGGGACGAGTTTGTGCCTCACCGAAAGAACCTGAGGAGTCAGATCCCATACCTGATCGGCACTCCAAGGTTTTCGAGTTGCCATGTGAGCAGGCGAGGGTTTGCCCTGCATAACGACGTATAGATCCATGAACCATTGATTCGGATCATAGCTATAGTCGTCCTGCTCGATCGACGACTGGCTCGCCGGGATGAAGACGCCCGTGAAATTGGGTGGCCGGGTGATCACCGTCGGGTGAAGGAATGCTGGGAACAGCCGAAGTCGGTTGCCTCTCCTCCAGATCACCTTCGTCCTCGCCATCGGAGTCAAGTAAAGCGACGGCCCGGGTCAGCGAAGTTACGCCTGAAGGGGTCGCCACTGGAACTCGACGATCAGCACTGCGCGATCGGGCCAGAATAGATAGCGTCTTTTCGTCCAGATCAGTCGACTCGTCATCCGAGTCAACGATAAGACGAGAGCGCTTGGCGGGAACCACCTTCTTCTTCGATGAGCTTGCCTGTTTACGTTTCGCAGAACTCAAGATCGAGGAGACTGATCTCGAAGCTGGCGGTAAACGGGGTGGAGTAGACGCAGAAGCTGCTGCAGTGCTGATCACGGGCTGATCAGCACCATGGGTCGGCGAGAAGCGACGGAGAACGTGGGCGATGGCGGGGCAGACTCGGGAGGTTGCGAAGGTGTTCCAGACGGAGCAAGAGAGCTGACCAGCTCAGGAAATCGTTGCAAAGCCGTCCGAAGCGACTCCAAATCGGTGTTCCGGTCGGTCCACCTATCCATGGTCTGGACCGCAATCTTCCTCAAGTCGGCGTTATGCTGGATCCAGGCGCGATCATCGAGCTCTAGGGTTTCAAGTTTAACCCGAGCAAGATTAAGCTCGCGCCGACAATCTTCAGCTTCCTTCCGACTCTCGCACAACCTTTTCTGTATGTTGGCGCGGCCGAGGCGTGAATCGGAAAGCTGCTTCACCAGGAGCTGGACCTGCTCATCTGAGTAGCGCATCTCGACTTCCCGACGCTCCACGTCCTCAGCAGTACGGATCTTGTCACGAAGCAGCTGATCATGGTCGAGACGGTGATCATCGAGCTGTTGCAGATGACCCACCATCTCGACCATTGAACCCTTCATCGCCTCGATGCGTTCGTCTGGAAGCAAACATGGAAAGTCATATACAGATCGCAGAAGAAACAAATGGGATGAGCATACCTTGATCGCGAACAGTAACAGTCAGCGAACAGATCAGCGACTGTAGAGAGGCGACGGTATCCGAAGGCTTGGAGAGGCGCAGAGCAGCGAGGTCTGCTGACAGCTGATCACGCTCCATCGTCAGACTCTGGACGCGGCCTGTCATGTCTTGCAGATCTCGGTCAAGTCTAACGCGATCTAATCGTAGAGCCGACAGCTGACTAGCCAGATCGGCAGAATCACATTCCAGGGTATCGATAACGACCCAACGGTCGAATAACGCGGCATTAAGCGCCCGATTGGTATCATATAGGGAAACCAACTCAGGAATTGCGCTTCGGAGTTCCAACCGTAATCGGCTAGCTTCCATGGACCCCAACGTGAGTGGACCAGATCCCTCCACTAGACGATCTAGCTGTTCCAAGTAACTGACAGGGCGATCTGAAGAAGTCCGAGCGGGAAGATTCCAAGGCGGACGATACGAAGTCAGGGTCGTCGTTGGACGTATGAGACTGGTCGTGATCGTGGCCGCGGTCGTGATTGGGGTGGTCGCTGGATCAGCCGAACTTGAACCGGGAGGTGAGTCAGTGATCGAAAGGGCAGCCGAAGATGCCGAAGAAGGAAGAGAAGATCGTCTCGAGTCAGCCATGGTAGTCACCAAAAAGGAAATTTGGAAATGAATGAGTCGAACCGCAGTCGTTGCGCGGCTGCAGTTAGGCTCAGGGGCGGCTGTGGTAAAGCGATCAGAAAAATGTTGAGAATAAGGTGGACCACACATGGCCGTTGATTGGTGACGATGGAACACCCATCAACGTGAGACAGTTGATGGGTGGGAAAGGCTGATCGAGCATACGACGAAAAGATAATGGACAACGGGTGCTCGTGATATGAAGGAATGAGCCAAGCACAGTTACTACGCCCGGTCCCAGATACTAACGGAACAGCAAGATCACGATCGCGATCAGATAATGTTTAGTAAGTGAAGTTCACGTGGATGTACCACAAGATCGGCAAAGACAAGTTAAGATACCGCAGCAACGGTGACGTGGCACGTCAGAGACAGTTATCGGGCCGAACTATGAACAGTGCAGATGTTGAAGGTGAATTTGATACGAAGTTTCGGCCCGATCGGCCAAGCCAACCGATTATACCCCAATTTGTTTCGCAACCAATCCAATTATAACTAGTTCAACCGATGTTCATAGTCGGTAAGCCGACTATTCTCCGATAATTTGTCGTCCGGGCCAGTTGGAATCCGACTTCCAGCAAAACCTTCGTTATGGATTTGGACGTCGGCTCCACCACAATGGTGAACGTGCTCGGATCGCTTAATGACTCTGAATATCACCGTGATTCTTCTGGAGATGAGAAAGATGTGAAAATCAAAGTGGAGGAAACTTTTTCGGGTGTATTGGAGGAAGACGTATCGCCTCCGATGCTGTCCAAATTAAAAAAAAAATAAGCGATGGTCGACCTGGTCCGGTGGAGTACCGGGTCGAAATAAAAGATGAAACAACCCCCCACAAGGTTCCGATCGGAGCCGATCCGGGTTATAGTAAAATTTACTAAAATCCGGAAAAGGATCGGGGCGCTGACCTCGATCTTATCTATAAAAAGAAAATTGAACAGAGAAATATGATCCACCTAAAAAATATGTGAAATTTAAACCGAAGATCTTCGAAGAAGATGAAGAGAAGACCGAACCAGCCGAAAAGACCACGGTTCAGGATGTAGAACGCTTGTTTTATCTTCGGGAGCTCCACAAATTCCTAGCCACCAACCGGGTGATGAAAATCATCAAACCCAAGATCATTGAAAAGCTTGAAGGTCGAGTGACTAGGCCGGTTATCACAGGTAGCCAACTCGACCTGATAAGAAATCTCCTGGTCCAGATCGACGAAGTTGGTTTCACTACTGGTGTTTCGACGGGAATATGCTGTTCGATCTAGACCAAGGACGATCAGAGTGGCTATGATAACGCTGGACGATCACCTTGTCTCGTTGCTCGGGGCGAGCCCCGTGCTCCAGTCGCCGCTTGCTGATCTTTCACACCGATCACAGTTGGTTGAATATTCTATGGATATTGAATCAATATATCAATCATCATCACGGTCTGGAGCGGATTCTACTGATTCATCGGTTGGTGTGACGCGTATGACATTGGGTCCGAAAGGAATCAAACAGATTGACTCCAAGATCGAGTCGCAAAACAGGAAAAGAAAGCCTGAACCGGGTCGAGCCGGGTCAGACGACAGGTTGAAAGATGCTCAGGAAATCGCACAAACTAACCCGACTCCCAACAATAACCCAACCGGCATACCGTAAGTTCCAGAACAAAAAGTACCATGTTTACGACTATGATGAACTGTTTCGTGGGAGAACAATACGGGTTGCCTCAGTGTACACCTGGACAAGGACAACCATGGCAATCGATACCAAACATGAACCAATCGACGGCTAAACCGGTTTAGATGCCTGAAGATGTGGATATGGAATCAGTTCGATCAGCCGGAATTGTCCGATAGATATGCCAAACCGGTCATCAAGATTGATTCCATAAAACACACCTACGTAGTGACGTGAATATGGAATCTGATGGGGAGATCAGTCAACACTTTTATCTGGACGATTTGGATATGGAGATGCCTCGTAATGTAAATGTGGCCTCGGCGCAAGCATTTGATAGTGATTCTTGGACGATCACTCGGGTCCAGATGTCGGCAATCTCTGAATTAAAAAAATACCGTGATGATTTGGCGAGAGCCTGGCTGAGCCGGACGAAATCAGCCTTTTTGAGAGATAAAACACTGGAAGGTGAAAGATATTTGATTTTCGCTGATCCGAGGAAGGGCCCGGCCAAGAACTAGCTAAAGCAACTAAGCCGAGAAGTACGTTTGAAGTGGTTTCAACTGTATGAAGAATTTGAGGAGCAATATTGCAACTCAGGGGTGTGTGTCGCGAGACACTATTTTCATATGAAGAAAAGATCCGATGAAACACCAATTGAATACTTACATCGGTTGAATGTTGCTGGTCTGCGAGCTAAAATGCCGATCAAGGAACCCCGACACGCGAATATGGATCGCGAACATGTTGAACACTTTGTCGGCACTTTTAACAACCGTGACTTGGCCGATCAGCTAACCCTACTTCGTAAAAGTAACGCGGTTAAATTGGAACTAACCCTGAGGACGTTACAGCAAGCCAAAAGGCCAGGACCCAAGGTCGAGATAGGATCGAATCGATACCGATCGAAACCACACCCAGACCAGGTCAAGACACCAGCGGCTCGGCCGACTAGAGCGATCCTGATAATTGCGAAGGGATCGGACAGTTCCAGTTTGGAAGAAGAACGTGGCCCGTCAAGTTTAGGCTCGGATGAGAAGCAATATCGTCATATCTTCATCACAGAACCGGTATTCTGCCCGAGATCATCGATGGCGTTGAAGGACGACAATCTGGTGGGGTCCAGTCTAATCAGGATCGACCTCGCAAGAAATGCGTACACTGTGGGTCGACTAAGCATGGAGATCGTGATTGCTGGAAGAGAATCACGTGCGGAAAATGTGATCGTGAGGGTCACCCCTCGGATCACTGTTTTTTTCGTGTGTAAGACATGTGGGAAGATTCACGACGCAGGCGCTAGCCCGATTGTAGCGTTTTTCAATCGGATGCGCAAGTGGTACGTGCCGACTAAAAATGCCAGCATGTTCTCACCGGAAGTCGCGAAAATGTTAAACTAGATCGCTCGCCAGGTTGGAATCTGGTTCGAGCCGAGCGATCTACGTTCTGCATCTGTGCATATGTCGGTAGCGGAAATGAGTCAGAGGAAAAGGAGATAACCGACAATACATGTTCTATTTCAAATTGTGCCGATCGATGTCCAATTCACAGTCTCAGAGTGGACGAATATTTCGCGTTCGGACGTGATCATGGAGTTGAAATAACTGCCCGGTAAATCCCGAGAATACTGGAAGTATCACTCTCCTGACAAGTGGTTTAAACAAGCAAAAACTAATGGGAAGATTAACAACGAAAAAGCACTATTCTATTTGACTCTGGAGCAGAAGTCTCGATTATCGACTCCGCCTTTGCTCGTAAGGTGGGATGTCATATAGACAGTACCCAGAGGCAAGAATGTGTTGGGATCGGTGAAAGTTCCAACGTGACTGAAGGGCAGTCACGTGTCAAAATTTCCTTGGCATGCTCCCTGGTCTATTATATTTAAATGCTTGGGTTGGCCGGTTAGCCGGTCAAGACGCGATATTGGGAATGGATTTCATGGTGCCAGCCGGTATACGACATCTGGCTTATCAAGTCACCACAGACCTGATCAGTGATGAAGATTTGGTAGACGAAGACACCTCACCTTTGGTTGACAAGCCGGAATATGCAACTCCGACCAAGTTATTGACCAGAGGATCGTCGGTGAAAAGCGACAGGTGAAAGTTGGTTAAAAAACACAGATTTTGAGCGTTATTGGACGCCGCTCACCAAAGGCAACAGACCCGGACAGTGAAAATAATGATGATACGATTAAACACGATTCTGGGGAGAAATGGGAACGTGAACCTGCCGAAATTGTTAAGGACGACGTGGAACTCGAAGCAGATCACCAGTCAGATGATTCGCAAGGGGCGATCCGGTCTGACACCGAATCAGAAGGGATAGATCCGGTGGATGAACAAGTATGTATACACAAAGGAGGTGATCAATACATGGAAGATATCGAGAAACAGATGGCGGTTTTGCCAGAAGAATCAACCAATATACCGGAGGTCACCCTGGAGGATCTACAAGTTGGTAATCCCGAGGTAAACACTCCCGAGCAGATCGATCAACAAAAGTAGATCATCTGGAAGAGGCGCCATTTATTGATTGGAAAGGGTAATGCCCTACCCCCAGCTGCTTACGGAGCTGTTTGTGATATAGACTTTGGAAATGCGAGACCGATCGCTAAATGATGTCGCAAAGTCGCGCCATAATACCGGGAAAAGTTATCCGATTTGATCAAGGGCCTGTTAAGTACAAAAATCATCCGACCTTCAACGTCGCAGTAGGCATCACCGATTGTGATTGTGACAAAAAAGAATTGGGTTAATATTCGAATTTTTATCGACTATAAGATGGTGAATCGACTCACGAAGTTGAAAGTTTATCCGATGCCCTTGCTAACTAATTTACTTCAGGATCTAGATAAAGTTTTATGGTTTTGTTCACTAGACATGGCTAGTAGTCTCTGGATGGTTTCAATGACCAAACGTGCTCGAGAGATATCTGTTTTCGTTACTCCTTTCGGCCTTTTTGAATGGAACTGGATGCCGTTCGGATTGAAGAAAACTCAACAGATAGATCAGAGACAGATTAACATGCTCTCTATAGATACTTCCAGATCAGTGCCGACCGGAAGTTCACCGAACCTCACGGTGTGTTAACGGAAGGTGAACCGGACCAGGACCAGAGACAATCAGTCCTGGGAAGGCGATCATATATAGACGATATCTTGGTTACGGCAACGTCATTGATATTCTGTGCGACAAGGTCGAACGACTCCTTGACACCTGCGAACGCTGGAATTTGTCGATCTGCGTGGCCAAGAGCTTCTGAGGTCATCTCAAGGTCGCTTATCTTGGTCATAATGTGTCGATTCAGGGCTTGGAAACAAATCCGAAGGACTTGGGTGCACTTAGTAACCTTCCCTTTCTCCGATCGCTAAAGGCTATGCAGTCTTTCCTCGGATTCGTTTATCGAAGATTTTACGATATATGCTGCTATATTATACGGGTTGAAAAACGTCGATTATTACAGGCTACGGGAGCGTGATCAGTTGAAAAAATCACCAAACGAGACCAGTCACGATACTGAAATCAACGAATCGGATCTCAAAACCAGCTCTCTGATCAACCGAACCGTGTCAGGATCGGAAGGTCATATGGAACGAGCTATTGTAGCTTTCAGTATACTGAAGGCAAAGATGATATCGACCCCGATATTGAAACATTTTGATCCGGAAAATATTCCCGTAATGATTTTTTATGCAAGTAAGTGGGCAAGATCAGCCGCACTGGTCCAAGATCACGATGGAATGTATTGTCCAGTGACGTTTACAAACCGGACGTTGAAGCCGAATGAGGTTAACTATGGCATGGTGGATAAAGAAGTGCTGGCACTATTACGCATAGTAGATGTGTTATATTTTTTGCTGGTGATCAGACCGATCAAAGTGCTGTCTAGACGGCCCACCGTAGCTTGATTATTCTATTCGAACGGAATTGACGGAAGGCTGGGACGATGGGCAGCGCTATTATCTCAATGGGCTTTGGAATTCATCAAATGCATCAAGGGTGAAGAGGAAATTCTCGGTACCCTAGCAGCCAGTATCACCCCCCCCCCTCTCCCCGGTCAGATGTCGACGAATCCCTGATCGAGGTCGCTCCTCGGAAGCAACCGCGAGAATCTATCATTATACCCCACCGGTCGTCAGCTCGGATGAAAACATGATCGTCATAAGTTTCGACGGATCAGCGAGCGTAAAGAGAGGCGTTGGGGCGTATAGTGCGTTGCTGTGAGAATTACCGGAATGGACTATCATATCTGCTGGATCAGATTATAGTCCAGATATCACTGTCAACGAAGCCGAATCCGTGGTTTGTTGCTAGGTTTGGATCTCCTTTAGGACCAAAAGCAAGGAAGGGTAATCATATGTGGTGATTCAAACTGTTGATCAGACAGATCACTGGGGAGATCGACGGTAAGGCGCCTCGTCTCAAATTACTGAATGCTCGGGTCATGGAAGTCCTGCAAGAATGGCGGGACCATGATTTTCATCATGTAAAACGGGACTGGAATCGGAGCGCCGATCACTTGGCGACCATAACCATGCGTAATCAGGCTGGATCGACAATCAACGATGATACTATGTTGGCGAAACTGGTCGAGATCAACAGGTTACCTGAACTGATCAGGTCGGAAGCTAGAGAAGACCAGGTACATGTGATGATGATGGTCAGGTCGCAACCGACCGGGATTGATGGACGAGATCTTCACTGCAGAGCACTGCTACAAGGGTTCGAACGTGAGTGCATAAGTCGTAAGAGTTTTGAAAGTATGCAAACCCACGAGCAAGGTGATCGTGAATGAAAATCACGGTCTGATCAGCCGAATCACTTGACTCCGCCCCAGAATATGAAGATCGGCTACACGAAAAAGCTTGATATGTGAAGTCGTAATCTGTATGAGCCTTACCGAACTGGATAAGCGATAAAGAGGTCTGATCAGGTCGAATTTCAAGAAAAGTGCTGAGTCGGTGCGACCCTTGCGGTCCAACGTACAATGGATGTCGAAGATATGGTTGGATGAGCAGGCGATGTCGATGTTTTGCTGATCACTGTGCTTATCGTCCTGATCACTGTGCTGGTCGCCCTGATCACTGTGCTGACCACGAACCAAGCCTGATTAGCCCCGAACCAGCTTCCAGGTGTAGAGTGAGACGGAGGTTTCAGTTAAGATTGGGTATGGGGCGAACAGTGCCTGAAATACGGATCCCGAACTGGTTCTATGCTGACTGTCGAGACACCAGGATGGTTGAAGATTGCCATAGAGTTTGATCGTGATCAGTCCAGAAGTGGTTCGGATCAGGTTGACGGTGCGTCGAAGATGTGTATAAGGTGGTACTGGCGCAACCGTGTGACGAATGAACAAGATCGAAGTATGAGGTAGGTCACATAAGTTGGTGTACGTTACATTAGGTACTGGATATTGCATATATAATAACAGGTTTGAATTTACCCTCTAAGAGAATAGTCGCTCTGCCACGTTTCGCGGTCATTGGGAGCACAGCGTTAACTAGGCCCCCTGTAGCTCAACTTAATTCCCGGTTAAGACGCGCATAGACGCATTTTGGCTTACCGGAAGCCCCCGACGGGTTTTGTTTTGGTTTGCAACCCTCCCCCCTCACGCGCACATGTTTGGAACACGTTTTATTAATTGGGAAGGTTTCGTGGAGATAACGTTTGTGGTTTACTGTGGACGATCGTGGTTTTATCGTGGTTTTCGTGGATTCTCGTTATCTCTTGTTTTATTGGCTGGCCTGATCGGACGAAGTTTCCCGATCAGTGCCTTTAGATACTTTAACTAAGTATCGACCGTGACTCGTTCTCCGGTGAAGATTTCCACCAGAGAACACCCCGTCTCGAGAAGGTCATCTCCTCCGACCTGATTCAGATCCCCTTTCATCTAAGAGCCCACCTGAGTGAGTGTAACCACCGCAGATCAATGGGTACACAAGGAGAGATGAAGTTAAATATGGATTCTATCGTACATGACGACCGGTTGGATGACCGGGAGGATCGGTTCAGTCATCATAGTGACGATTCATCTTATCCTGATGCCGATCAGGACAACGGAGTACCCCTTCCGACAGTTGGTCGTCCGGGCTAGTGGGTATCCGAATTCCACCCAAGGCTTCTGTTCTGGATTTGGATATCGGCTCCACCACAGTACCGTGAAACGTTATTGATGGAACCTCACCCGGTTTAGACCCCAATGTACCGACACAGCAAGTTAGCCCATCAGGAACAGTGATCCAGCCAGTGAGTCTGGCAATACAAACTGACATCCTGAAGCACTATCAAATGACTAAGACTGTAGATAAGGTGCGCATGGATGAGACATTACCGCTAGCGACACGAAAAACGGTTCAACCACTTGCCGTCAATGCTTGCAATAATTCCATTGATGCTAAACACATTATCCAGGAAATTCGTCGCATGCGGCATTGAACCATCAAAAGTGGGTAAATTACTCTACAACCGCCTGAGAAGTTTTGGCGTGTGTGACCATGCGGTCATGCATTGTCTAGAGACGACGGAGCCATCAAATGGAGCTGGGATGGCCTCGATTCCATTCTGAAAAAACCGTAGGTTTCTCCGAATTCGTAACCACGACGCCCCCCACGACGGGTAAAGGTGTAGTGCCTGGCATTCAGATAGCTATTGTGCCAAGTCCGTGGTGCTCATCGACCTAACTAGACGCAGCTGATAGTTGAAAGTATATTTATTGAAAATATCGACTAAGTATGACCCATTAAGGTTGAACCCTCTTTGTCGGCCCCATTAAGTGAATCTCTCTATGAGAATCGAACGTGAAATTGCACACTGAAATTAAGTTCTTTCATCGCCTTTCCTGCTATTTCCTTGTTAATTAGCACCATGGACAAATCCATCGATTGCCCCCTGTTTTTGCAGCATTCAATGGATGTGTTCAAGTCCAGCGTGAAGTTGCCGCGACGCTTGCTAGTCTGTCCTTAAGTGAAGAAACAAGGTCGCTATCACGTTTGGACAGCACTAAGTGCACATGAAAAAATAATTTTGGGCCTGGTCGCTACGCATAATTTGCGATTTTCTGCACCTTTCTTAACCCAATGTCGATATGCTATTTCGTCAAAAATCGCGGAGTGTCCGGCACGCGATATTTTGGTCTAGAAATGCTATTTGAAAAATCGCCGTATTCGGCGATTTTAAAACGCAATGCCAATGTTGGAGAGGCACTGCATATTTTTAGTGACTATCCAATTTTTTAATTAATCCTACAGATCCTACAGAGTGAGCAAAAGTATTTAATACTATACTGTATGTAGGCCTTACAAAATTGTGGCATTTATGCTGAGGAAGTCGTGGCAGCATCCACGTCCGTGGGATTGTCTACGTGGCTTGTCAATGAAAGAAAGAATGGTGTGATGAACTAAACTGTTTCTGGAAAAACAATTGCATGCGGCATCGGAGGAGTTGGCGAGAATAAAGCAGCAGAAAGAACAAGAGAAATAGAATCGTGGTCATTAGAGCAGAAAAAGCGCAGAAAATAAAAACAGCGGTTCCACCAGCTCCTTACGAGATTAGTACTTGGACAAGATCAACAAGTTGAAAGAGAATAAGAAATAGGAAGGAGGGACGATAAGCACGGGACTGGATTTGCTAATAATGACTGAGCTTGGACTGCATCCGTCTGATGTCGGGGTGCTCGCTCAGCATGCACCAACAATTAAAGCCGCCGAGTACGTAGCCTTACATGCATATTGTAGATTTTTTACCGTATTCTTAAGGATTTTATGATTTGTGCGTACATCCGCAGTAAGGAATATATAGAATATAACAGTAAACTGTTCTCATATTGTACCGTGTACCTTGTTACGTTGTGCATGCTATTGGAGTAAAGGCAACACAAGGACACCGGGCGACTAAGTAAGAACTGTAGCTATACAGGCAGTTTTCTTGTGAAAATGGGCCTGGTGATCTCAAACTTGCAAGAGTAAAATGACAGCGTTTACTCCACCGCAGCTGCGTCATCCTAATATCTCAACAGAAGACTGTAGGTAAGTGATATCCACCTTTTATTACCATCGTAATTAAATTTAATAATTGATTTACTTTTCGTTGTAGCTCGTGGAATACAAACAAAACGTTGACATTGCATTAGCACGCAAAAGTTCGATACAAGTAGTTATGGTCGTCATTTACCAAGGTAGATCGCTCACGTTCGTTTCTACTCCATGACTCGTACTCGCTAGACCTCAACTCGTTCCAGGGTTTCCTATCGAAAGTTTTTGCCTTGGTGACTACGAGAGTATTTGAGCTTTACTTTGAATCACATACTTTAAATTAACGATTTTTTTCCAGTGTATGAAAGGCACATGTTAGAAATTAATAGCGGAGGTTGTTTATGTTAAAACTCGATAGCCTGTCTCGATCTTGACACGGTAGGACACGCCGTTGAAATCCTCAATTAAATACTTATACTCACTCAAGTGGGTTAAGTGGGGTTAGCCTAGAGCGCACCAAACCAAAATCTGCACAGCATCCAATCCTTTGCACCCAGTAGGGGGAGGGTTGTCTTTATTGTAAAATATTAGTAGACCTGACATCCGAAAAAGCGACATAACTATCAAATAAATGCCAAAGCTATTGATGAGGCTGCTCGTCAAGGCTATGTGACCGTGCTGCGCTGGCTGCATTACGACTACGTTGATGAAGAGCTGCCGGCTAATAGTGAAAACGAATCGAATCAGTTTGACTTGCGGTGGACTTCTACTGCTCTTGAGCTGGCTGCCACGAATGGACATCTGGCTGTTGTCCAGTGGCTCACTGAGCACCACCGAGACGTCTGCAACAGCTTTGATGCTTTCAACGCCGCGTGCTATATGGACCATCTGGAGGTCGCCCAGTTCCTCTATAGCAAACTCCGCAGGTCTTGCGCCGCGGAGCAGGCGCTGGAGCATGCGGCAGAGGGAGGCGCCGAAGACACGCTCGCTTGGCTACAGGGGGGTTGCTATTGCGTCACAAAATGAGAATTTCAAGAGCAAGAGAGTGTTTATCCGACGCACGTGTTGATTATATCTCGTGGCGTTCGCTCATTTGTTTAATCAATTCGTCGCGAGCGAGAAATTGACCAAGTAGCTCGACTGCCTTGTTCTGATTAACGCCGTCTGAATCACAGAATTTCTGTGACTTGACAAATAGAGTGCCATTACAGTACATGTAGTAAAACTTCGTTAATAAAGATGAAAACTGATCGCAATATCGCCGTCTTCGCGGTTGCAACTCGAGCGTATGTGACGATTCTAGCGCTATTGACGAGCTCAATCGTGACACCATACGACACTTCCTCGCATCTACAGACAAAAGGGTCCCCTCTAACAGGCTGAGCAACTGGGACGGCGTCTATTTCTCTCACATAGCCTTATACGGCTACGACTTCGAGCATTTCCACGCCTTTTATCCTTTTTACCCGCTGTTGACACAATGGCTTGCTTACTTGTTACCACTGGACGAAGCGTCGACAGTGCTTGCTAGTGGATGGTTTGTCAGTAACGCAAGTTTCGTGTTGGCTGCGCTTTTTCTATATCGTTTGGGTTGTATCGTAGTAGGAGACGAGATTGTTGCCCGACGAGCTGCCTACCTTTTCTGCGTGGTGCCCTCTACAAATCATTTATTAATATTATAACTCGAGTGTAAATAAATACCGGCTGCCACCTTATACATACTTCTAGTTATGTCGCTTTTCGGATGTCAGGTCTTACAATATTGTACAATAAAGACAAACCTACCCCTACTGGGTGCACAGGATTGGATGCTGTGCAGATTTTGGTTTGGTGCGCTCTAGGCTAGCCCGGTTAAGTGGTAGTGTGATGTGTGGTTTGGTATTCCCTTCTTCCCAGGCATATAAATGACACACATGCATTCCAGCATCCCTATTTGTCATAGTCTATGAATATCACATTTCGATACGATATTGTGACATCGGCTTCGTCGAACACGCGAAACCCAATTTTGAGCGATCCTTTTGAGACCCGATTTTGAGGTAAATAGAATTTGAAATAGCATTTTTGCCGAACACACCCTTTATTAAGGGTCACCCGGAATGCGTAACCATCCACGTACCCCGATTTAGCATTCCGGGTAGCCCTCAATAATATCATTTTCACACCCTGGATTTGGGACAGGCAAATAACTTAAATTTCACACTTGATTTTCACTTTTGGAATCCAATAAAGGTATACAGTGACAAGCTTAATAGAGGACTGTTGATTTTGAATTGACAGTGGTCTAATTACTGAAGCCCCTAACCTGAATGCTTTCAAAACCCACGATTTGAACTACAAGAAAACATATACTGTAATACATTATATTTATAATATAGGTAGAGTGACAAAAAAATGGGGTTCACAGCTGCTAAAAACGGGTATTGCTTCCGTAGACAAATCCTATCTGAAATTTGAAGCATATGATTGGTCGAATTTACTTAATCACAGACCGGATTGGCTATTAGGGTAGAAGGCTAGCCCCTAATAGTAGGTACTCAGAGAATAAAAAAAGGGATTTTTTGGTCAGCATTTCTGATTGAACGAGAAGCCCGTTTTTAAGCTTTACGCACTCTGATCTACATTTTGGTGCAATAAAAATGGGGGGTAGAAAAATGTCCTCGGTGCTGTCGACCACTGATTTAGGTTATTAATACACGGAATCAATAGAAAAGGTAAAATTATCCGTTTGAATTAGAAGCTTAAAGCTTTCGTCGAAATGGTAACAAATCTCTGCGGTTATTCGGATCCTTTAGATATTTCCAACATCTTTAGGAAAGGTGAAAAGAACTTAGATAGTTTAGAATGATTATCTACAAGCTCGTTGGCGTTCAACTCACACCGCTGACATCTGAAGAGGTTAAAACGATTATTGAACACACTCACCATCTCTCAAGTGCCGAATAATCGTTTTATCCTAAAATCCAGCCTTTTTACACGGATACGATTCAAGTCTCACTTGTCTACAAATAATGTAAGAAGATTGTTGCAATCTATACGGCAAACATGTATTTAGGGTACATGGTGGGCCGAGCGCAGGTTCTTTCAACGGCATGACACGGTACCATGATCCATGGTCTAGCATATTATCTTGCTGGAGAGATTGTCTTGTATCAATACAACGTGGAATTTGGTCGAAGATGTGGAGATGTCTCGACGTAAATTGTGTAACGAGGGATTTCCACTTGCACAAACCGGAACTTGATTTTTGTATCAACATGAAGCACGATCCTACAGTTTGCAAAATGGACGACGAGCAATTTAATTCCTCGGGTACGTTCACAATCGTATTTTTTTGGCGGCTGTAAAACTGTCCCACTTGATCCGATTTTAACGGTAACTTTATTAACTGTATTATCAGAGAGTCCATGAAGCGGCCAGCATTCTGATCATTTGGTATTTGGTAAAAGTTAATTCTGTTCAAAAACACAACTCATCTGTCAAAGTCGATCGTACAAATCTGCTGTTATTCCAAATATGGTATGGATTGTAATTGTTGTCATAATTAGGTCGAGTCGAATGCTTCATTCTTTTTCTGAAACAGAGAAGTATGATAAAATATTTCAACTCGTTTGAGTTCACCTTTGGAATTTTCTCTACTTTCTTTTCAACCCACAACCCGCTCGCTCGATGAAAATGACCAGTTTTTCCACTCGACATGACGTGCACTTGGGCATTCGGCACTTGTTTTGAATTCCTTCAATCTGTTCCAACTTTATTGCTTTCGTTTTGCCCGTGCTTGTAATCTTCCTCGCCGTTTTCTTCATTCGGTAGAACCAGGCATGCTGCAACCATATCAATTGCTCATGTGCCACAAACTCATCAAATGTACTTCCATTCGCACAATACGATTGGTGTAGCGACTGTTTACACAAAACGAGGTGGAAGGTCGTGCGTTTCGGCACTCGCGTCAAAATCTTTTTAAACTCGTCGAAATTGATGTTTTTCTGGGAATGATGGTACTCAATTGACAATATATTCTCGGATGAAATGAGCACATCTATCCCATCTCTATCCGTCATTCGTTCAAGATGGCCCAAGTTCAGTCTTTTCGGGAGAAAAAGGGGCCACTTGACATTTGGTGGAGAAAGAAAGGGAATGAGCGAGGAACTCGCGACGAATTCCCGTACTTTCAACGGAAAGACAATCCAATCATCCTCTAAAGACTTTACCAATCCCAATTCATAAAGCAACGCAGCCAAGAAAGCATCGAAACCAATCCCAGCATACCCACTTTTGTGACTGGCGAGAACAATCGAGCCCAACATAAGAGCTTCGAACCGTCTTTTGTTATTCCAAGGCAGATAAGTAATTCCCTCATTCTCAGCTTCTTGTGTCGTTTCCTCCATCTGATTCAGCGCTTGATAAAACGGTAGCGAAACGAATGGACGAAACCCCTGGCCTCCCATTAAAATTAAGTACAGAAGGATATCTTCCTTCATTGGTGGAAACACGCACTGGCATTTCCATTTGGTATTGTCTTTCACCATTTTCACGTGATCATTTAATACCTCAAAATGCAAATCAAACGGTTCTGATTCGCTGAGACGCGCAAAGTGACCGTGAATGAGGTTAACCCTGTCAGTTTCGATATAGTCACTCGGACCAAATAAAAGATAGACTTGACCAGCGAGAAACCCCCACATCGACCGCTTTTTTTCCTTTATCACCTCATTTCCCAGTGCTTTCGACATCTCGTTCATGTATTCCACTACATCCTTTTCATTAAAAGGATGGTTGACAATATATTCGAATGCCTTCTGCGCAAACAAAGGCCTGCTGTTCACGACAATGGCCTTTAATTCATTGGGGATCCGGTCCATGGAAGCAGTGCGAAAACGTGGAAAGGACGGGACCACAACACACCACAAGGGACGAAAATTGTCACAATGCGAGAATCTACCACTTGTGGTAATTAGCTTTCTAGCTGCACCATTGGTGCAACTTAAAATCACGACCAAATCTAAAGCTCGAAAGACGTTTCGCATGAACCGAATATATTTCTCTCGGTCAGGATCATCATTGACAAGTGGAAACTCGTCCAGAAAGAAAACACACGGATTGTTGGCTTTTCGTGCTTGTACAGCCTTGAGCACGTCCTCTTTTCTTCCTCTTCCACAAAATTCCGTCGCCCCAGATAGTAAAGCCAAGATAAAACCAAACGTAAAAAGTTTCCCCGTACCACCAATCTCGACTACTTTGGCTTCCATCGTGAGACAATAATCCAATTCCACACACAATTGAAACGATACCGACGGCTACAAAAGGCAGCATCCAGAGATTGGTGCGCCCACGTCGATTCACAAACAAGATAATACACTTGCACGTTGTTGCTCGCCATTAGATTAAACGCCATCTGCGTCTTCCCCATGCCTAACGAGCTCTCCAAGACAATAAATATCGATCTTTCATATTCGTCCACTCGCTTGATCACTTCTTCCAGCTTGGCAACTTCGTCAGTATGTTTCAATTCCTCTGCAGCGAGAGAGTATGGCACAATGTATTGTTCCTTCTCGACGTCTATACCCACACGAAAGGTCGCGCTTTCCCATTCCTTTATTGACACGCTCCTTTGAACGCTTTCTTCCTCTTGCTTTGGCACAACCACCAGCACGTGGAGTTGTCTCGACTGGATGGTGGGCATGTGGTTTTCTTTCAGAACCTCATCAATTCGACACATCTCGTCCAATTCTTCTCCAGCAATGAGCATCTGGACGTCTGGGTGGATATTTCCTTTCTTCACCTCGAGCACAGCAGGGTCGACATGATCCAGCCACTTTTCGCCGTTCGCACTCTTGGCCAGAAAGAGACGAAGCTTGTTGGCCTCTCCTTTGATCGTTTCGGGTAATTTTGCTTTTATTGCATTCTTTAAGTGGCCTACAAACTTCTTCTTGTCGATGTCGACGGGAAACGCACCGCCAGCAACGCCAACAAGGACACAAAATAGAGTGATCTCCATTTTCTTCGACGGAATACCCGAAATGAACGGCATTTAGATCCCCTTTATATCTTTTATTCTAGATAGATTTATTAATATATATTTACCTCTTATTCTAGATAGATTTTCACTACGTGCCATTTCCATGGAAATGCCAAGAACATGCGTGTGACTCTGGTGGATCAAGCGACGAGGGGCCGATACTTTTCCCGAAATGATGCCACTTGTCGCATACCTGGTACCGACATCGGCGCAAAAAGTCATGATTAAGCGCGACTTCAACCTCGAAGAAGCGAATCCAGTCAAAATACCGATTAGCAACGAAATTGAAAATTTAGTCTCGAGTCTTGAAATTTTTTGGACAGCATTTTCAAAAAGGCAACCAGATGAACACAGGCCCTAAAGGAACCAGGGTAAAAAAATCGCAACATACTTAAAAGGCACCAAACGTCTTTAGTTGAATATGGACAACGCAACAGAAGGCAGGTGTGAGTATGACATCACCGGGTACAGCGACACGGGTTTTGCAGCATCTAAAGATGAAAGAAAGTCAATGACCGGTGAAATCGTTATCAATGGCATCCTCACTAACTGGATATGCAAGAAACAAGACGGGGTGGGGTGTCTATGCCAACTATGGAACCAGAAATTTATGCAGCATCTAAGGTTGAAATTGAGATGCAAGGACAGTATAAAAGTCTCAGTGAAATTTTTAATGATGGCTAAACCTATGATTATTTTCGTGAACAACCAAGCTGCTATCAAGGCAATTTCCGAATATGTCGGATGTTCGTGGTTGAAGCTCATCGACATTTGAATAAAATATTAGGCTTGTAAATTAAACAATTGAGATTTCAAACCTGAATATTGTGCCACAAACGGTTATCTTGCAGATATTCTGACAAATGCATTACAGTAACCAAGACTTAGTCAATTGCGTGTTGACATTAGTAAAATTTGCACTGAGAAGAATATTACATTTTGGTATATGTATGGAACGGTGGTACCGGTATCGTATTTTTGGACCAAGGTAATTTGTAGTAACGTTAACTTTTGTCGAGAACGTTTCTTAGCCAATCAAATTACTCTATAATTTATTTCAAGCGCTATGATTGGAGCTAAATGGACGAATTACACGGTTTATTGCAAATTTATTGATCACGCTTGCGAGCTGTTGCCACGCCGCGCAAGATCTACAGCGACAACAACCTCACCAAGGTAGTGATAATATATGTTGATAAAATATATTTTTTAATTCATCACACGGATCAGGAAGATGATGTGTGTGATGAATTAAAATTTGTATTTTCAGGCCGATAAATTTGTTTTAAGTGATGCAATAATCGAGCAGATTGATGCTCTTCGGTATCTTAACATGATTGCTACTTCAGAGGTGGCGATGAATACGTCAGCGGGATTTTATATGGGTAACGCGCAGTCTAGCGTATAATACTTCAAGTACGTTAATGTTTAAATAGATATACAAACTTGAAGTATTGCAGTTTCGGCAATAATCTGGATAACTTGTTTTTTACCTTATAAATTCTCTCTTTTTCAGATGTATTCTGAAAGGGGGCGTTTATAATCACCCCCAAAACCATAGACTCACCCCCAAATTACAGTAGAACCCATATTAGTTCCGAAAAAACGAGCAAAATACACAGCCAGATGATTTAGAAGAAGGATATAAAAGAACCTGCTGCTTGGTTGGGTTGTGAAACTTCTTGTCGTTTATGTTTTTCGGATCCCCCCATACATTTCATGTACTCTTCGAGTAATCGATTTTCATGCGCAAAGTTATGTTCTACCGTGTAGTCTTCATAAGGCTCGTCGATTACTTCAATCAGCAGAGCCGGAAAAGCACTTGGAACGCCAGTCAAAGCGCTCACTTTTGTCTGCTCTGTCTTTGAAGGTGCTCCATGCTGTTTAGTGATTTTGGTACTCGTTTTCATTGCATTATCTCGTTGCTGTAAAAGTGCTTCAAGATCAGGTGCAGCGTCTTGCCCATTGCTGTCATACTCATCGTTACTCCAGTCGCTGTCTTCGCTATCTAAATCCCATGCGTGCTCCACCTTGTTAGCGATCTCCGCCATTGTTTTTTCCTCCTCGAAAGCGGGTTTTCTCACCATTTGATCGCGCAGCACTCTCCAGCTGCCTGTAGTTTTAGCGCACGACACAGAGTTGCATCCAAAGACGTAGAGCGTGCGTTCAGTCTCCACTGGAGCGTAGACTTGTGCAACCAGAAATAATCCCTTGTCGCACTTGGGGCATGTCAAGCTTGCAGCCTCCGGCGGCGAATCCAAGTACCAAGCCTAGATAAGCGACAGGATCAAAAATGATGATGAGGCAATTTCATTTGTGTCAGAAGACAGCGAAAAGTTGGCTCATATTTTAGCCATTAAAGCGTACCGGAGTGCCTCCTGCTTTGCATACGTAAGGTGAACTATTATCCACGCTCTGGCGCGTTCGAAACGAGCCTAGCAGCACGATACGCTCCTCGTCCATTGTTTTAATACTATTATAGCATTCGAGTATTACATTAGTAAATATATATTTCAATAATGGGCACGTTTTATATCCTTCTTCGAAATCATCTGCTGTGTATTTTGCTCGTTTTTTCGGAACTAATATGGGTTCTACTGTAATTTGGGGGTGAGTCTATG
>MIQA02018559.1:0-42224 GCA_001887855.2 Sclerospora graminicola
TTAAAGGGGGCGTTTATAATCACCCCCAAAACCATAGACTCACCCCCAAATTACAGTAGAACCCATATTAGCTCCGAAAAAACGAGCAAAATACACAGCCAGATGATTTCGAAGAAGGATATAAAAGAACCTGCTGCTTGGTTGGGTTGTGAAACTTCTTGTCGTTTATGTTTTTCGGATCCCCCCATACATTTCATGTACTCTTCGAGTAATCGATTTTCATGCGCAAAGTTATGTTCTACCGTGTAGTCTTCATAAGGCTCGTCGATTACTTCAATCAGCAGAGCCGGAAAAGCACTTGGAACGCCAGTCAAAGCGCTCACTTTTGTCTGCTCTGTCTTTGAAGGTGCTCCATGCTGTTTAGTGATTTTGGTACTCGTTTTCATTGCATTATCTCGTTGCTGTAAAAGTGCTTCAAGATCAGGTGCAGCGTCTTGCCCATTGCTGTCATACTCATCGTTACTCCAGTCGCTGTCTTCGCTATCTAAATCCCATGCGTGCTCCACCTTGTTAGCGATCTCCGCCATTGTTTTTTCCTCCTCGAAAGCGGGTTTTCTCACCATTTGATCGCGCAGCACTCTCCAGCTGCCTGTAGTTTTAGCGCACGACACAAGAGTTGCATCCAAAGACGTACAGCGTGCGTTCAGTCTCCACTGGAGCGTAGACTTGTGCAACCAGAAATAATCCCTTGTCGCACTTGGGGCATGTCAAGCTTGCAGCCTCCGGCGGCGGATCCAAGTATCAAGCCTAGATAAGCGACAGGATCAAAAATGCTGATGAGGCAATTTCATTTGTGTCAGAACACAGCGAAAAGTTGGCTCATATTTTAGCCATTAAAGCGTACCGGTGTGCCTCCTGCTTTGCATACGTAAGGTGAACTATTATCCACGCTCTGGCGCGTTCGAATCGAGCCTAGCAGCACGATACGCTCCTCGTCCATTGTTTTAATACTATTATAGCATTCGAGTATTACATTAGTAAATATATATTTCAATAATGGGCACGTTTTATATCCTTCTTCTAAATCATCTGGCTGTGTATTTTGCTCGTTTTTTCGGAACTAATATGGGTTCTACTGTAATTTGGGGGTGAGTCTATGGTTTTGGGGGTGATTATAAACGCCCCCAAAAATTAATGTAATGTTTCTTCCCCGCAGTAAATTGGTAAACTACGAAGTGATCTAGACGGACCAGTTTCGGTAGCTTCTGCACCATTATCTTGCATAGTGCTCAAAATTGAAAAATAGAGTTTTCGCCAGGTTATTAATTTACTTGCACGTATGCAAGACCTTATAAGACAGTGTTGAAAACGTTTCATCTGCGTGGAGCAATGGTGAAAGACTTTTTACCCTCAGCGTTTGGCCCAGCTAAGCCCATGTCTTCCAGAAACTTATCCATGCGCGCAGCCTCCTTCGCCTAGCACCAAAACGCAACATTTCAGAAATAAATAAATTCAACTCCGCTCATTCCTCACATTGCACAGTACCTTCAACTCTGCCACTTTTTCCTCTTGCTTCTCCTGCTTTAGACGTCGGGCTAGTTCCCGTCGAACCTTTTGCCGTTTCAATTCATCATCCCCTCCACTTGCACCAATTAAAAAGTCATCACTCAGATTAAGCCCATCACGTGAATCATCTTTGTCTCTTGCAGCACCATGAAGTCTAGCCGCTGCTTGATGTCTCTTTTCAATCTGAGCCTCTCGTCCTGTAGCTTTCGGCGCCAGTTCATCGATTACGGTATCGTAATACTCTCGTTCTTTTCGACCATCCCATTGACGTCGCTTCCTCGTTTCCTCCCTGTCGTCTTCAGTATCCTCCATAAGTTGACGTTTGCTACTGTTTCTGTCCTTCATCGTCTCCTCCTCCCTATTCACTCGCTTCCGTTCTTTGTCTTCACCAACGGTCAGCAACTTTTGATCTTTGGTCGCTATATCTACCGAATCCTTTGCTGTTGCCAATTCAAATTTCTCCTTTTCTCCAAGTTTAGCCACAAAGCCCCAGTGATGACGCGTCCGTTTCGTTTGTTCCACTACAGTCTCGGGCAAACCCTCGTAAAACATTTTGTCCAGCGCGCCACGGTTCCATTTCTTGGAAAATTTGGCAGTAAACAACTCGGTGGCTTCTTCTGTTGACAAATCATCGACATACTTGTTTCTATCGAAAAGTAGTTCAAATATCAATAATTTTAGGTACTTTTCTTTACAAAAGAAACGTCTAGCCACCCACTTTTTTTGGGCCAGCCATACTCGAAATTCCGTCTGGCGTAAGAAATAGTCCTCTTTTGTGATCTTTTTTGCGCCTTTAGGGAGTGCGGATTTGTCCTGCTTGGAACTTTTGTATCTCGATGAGCGCTTGTCTTCTCCCCTGTGGTGGGACTTGCTATCAGAGGGAGACTGCGAGCGGCGGCGATCCTTTTTATCTGCACCGAATGCGTTAGCAAAATAGCAATGAGTCAGCATGAAACAATCGGCGTACGGTGATGTTTGCTCATTTTGAGCTGAAATTCCTAACTACTTAAATTATTTTTATAAAGTAGCCAATGATATTTAAGCTGAAATTTGAGTAGCTTACATGTAAAAGGTAAAAATGTTCTCTTTACTGAACATTTGTATCAAAGCCACCGCTGCATGGAAATCTTCAACATAACTTACTTGTACCCATAATTTCCAACAGAAAGTAGAATGAACGGAGCGGAGGCGTCTCGAAATTCTTGAGCTCCAGACGTGAGGATTAAATCACTTCTATTAAGGTGGTGAGTTCTATTAGAGGGTGGAAATTTACCATTAGAGGGTCAAATCGTGTAAAAAACCAAAATTAGACCCAAGTTACAATAATGCCATAAGAACCAATGATTGGGCGGGACTCTATAGACGCGGTACAACTTTGGGACCATGTGCGTCACTTTTCCGACGTCGAGCAGCATGCTCTCGAGACAAAAATATGCGCGTTTTACGATGCTATTTACTCACGTCCGTCTCGTGAAGCCCCAGCGTGTGGTAATGATGACACCATCGAGCTCCACCTCGGAGAGACGACGCAGTATGTGCGTGTCGGTGATTTTGTGCGCCTTTTCCTCAATATTCTGCACCAAAAGGTCCCACTTCCAACTGGATGCAATGCGCCTACCTCTCGCGCGTCCAGCAACATGACTACACTTGACCAGGACGAGGTCAATGCATTGGACTTCCCCCCGTTGACGTCAAATCAGACCGCGAAGAAACCTGCCAAACGTCGTATTACCACTACCTTACTCACATCCAATGAGACGACGGTCGTCGCGCGTCCAGTACCGGCAGCGATCTCGTTCCCGCCATTACAAGCGTCTGATACTGCTAGTCAACCCTCTGTATGGACCAAGAGGTCGCTACTGGAGAAACGCATCACGAATTCAAGCCCCGCGATCTCGAAACCGAACGTGACAGTGTGGAATAGTTCGCCAGCACTCAAGAAAGCGACAGTTGAAGCCGACAAGGCTTCCTCCAGCCTTCCGACGGTCAATTCCAAGTCCAGAACAAGGCCGGTGTCGAATCAAGTGTCGCATTGGCCGCCAACCCACCACGTTACGCAGGTAGCCGCGGCACAAGAGCTTGTAAGTGAGTCGTTAAGTGAAAAGAAAAAGCCAAGCCAACGAACGGCACCTTGCGTAAACTACCCGGCTGCCAAGTTATATGGTTTGCTCATCAAGAAACGCATAGTGCCCAATACATGCGTAGAGCTCCAACTTGTTCTTAGTTTAGTCTCTCGCACAGATTGTACGACCTGTTGTACCTTTCAAAAAGCGATGCCGGCGGAAAAGATCGACCAGCCCAGTGTGCCCACGTGTCTCACGTCCGAGTTTTGTCTTCGCTCGCAATGTCTCGCGTTTGCCGTCACCGTATTGCACGAAATCGAGCCAGTGCTCGAACGGTTAAGTCCCGACTTGGTCGGTTTAGTCCTCGCTTGCGTCCGTCAAGCCGACGGGCAATGCGTCGACTGATCCACCGCTCGAGCACGTTGTCGAGACACCGCGAGGACCTTGTGTCGCAGAAAGTGCCCGCATTGGGTGTCATTTGCCCGTCGAAACCAGGGCCAAAGCCGTGCACGACTTTGCCTTGCCCTTTCATGCGCGACGATTCGCGGTTACACTTTCGTACCCCAGGGGGTACACTGGTGTATACCAATCGAGAATGTGTGCGGGATGACTTGTTGAAGTTAGTGCGGCAATTTCAACAGAAACAACATAGCGTCAAGGGGATTGAAGACGCGGGGGCGCGGGCCGCAGCGCGCGCAGTCCTGGCGGCCGTCAGGCCCGAGAACAAGTGGTGGTTTGCCACGTTCTTTGTGCTCGAATTGATCCAAGTCGGGTCGAATCCATTGGGCGAGAGTGACAAGGAGCTTGTCGACAAGATTCTTGACGACAAACACGGGCGGAAACACCCGGATCGACTGTGTAAATTGCATCGCCGGTTTTCCCGCCAAACCAAAGCGTCGACGAAAACGTCGCTTCTGTCGACTGGCCACAGCAGTGAAAAGAGCGCTCGAGATACACGAAAACTACGAAAAGCAACGTGTCAAGAAGAAACCGAGGCCACACTTCCCGCGATGGAACACGTCAAGCGCTTGTTTAGTGACAATGAGCTCTTTTTCTTTCATTTTCTCGCCAGTTGTGACAGCTACGAGTTTACGCAGCTCGTGAGTCACCAATTACGGCGTCACTTTGACGCTATGCAGAGCGCCACGACGCGTCAAGCGGCAGATGCACGCCTTGAATTTACATCCGTCGTGTTACGCCTGAAAGTCGTGGCCAAGTTTCTCGGATACCTTCGGTTTGCCCCCCAATGGCACGTCTCGAGCTCAATCCAGACGCTTGGCGGACAAAATGCAGCGTTCCAAGCACTCGAGCGCGAAGGCATTGAGACGCTCGAGATCGCACACGACGCGCAGTTGGATGTCATGAAACTACTAGAGAAAAGTATCCTCGACGCCTCGATAGCCAAGTGTATTCCATGGCTCAGTGACTATCTCTCAATGCTCTCGTTCGATCGATTGTCGCTACGAACGAGCTATTTTCAAAAACTGATCGTTTTGCTCCAGTGCATTCATCGATCCCGACGATTGGACTCGTTAGGCGAGACAGGTTTCTACATTGCCATGCAGATTGAACGAATCTTGCAGCTTTTACACGTTGAAAATGAGAATTTTGAGAAGGAAGATGTATGGAAAAAGGGAAACTTGCTGCCGTCGTTTGCGATTCGAAAGCTCCTGGCAGATGAAGAAACGTTAGAGACACATCCAGGTGAAGACACGTTGCCGTTCTTATACAATCAAGTGTTGCTGCAGACTTGTGTGAGTGAATTGGACGATTTGCGAGGGTTCTTGCAGACGTGCCTCCAGCCACGACACGAGCGGGGGAAACGTGTAACGACGTCATCTTCACAACCAGTCGCGCCGATTCGGAAATTGCGACCATTGCAAGTGATATTGGAAGAATCTCGACGAAATGATGACGTCAACAAGCCCGAGAACGAGACGTTAGAAATGAATAACGGACAGCTGCCAGGGATCGACAAGAGTGACACGTTATCTGACGCACTGTTTAAAGTCCATCCTAAGACGAAAGTCGTGGTGGATTTCGTCGTGGCTAACGTTACAACGGACGTGTGTGAGTATGTACTCGCGCATCTTGTGTTGCCTCGGGCGGATCGGCTCGTGGCGCGCTGCGTTTCCGACACGGGGTTACTGTCTAAGGCACGTGATTCGTTAGCTAGTGAAGATGCGAGACTTGCTGCTCGTGCTTCGTTTGAGATGCTCCTTTCGTCTCAAACAGGTCAAGAAGCAACCGCGACGGTCGCAGCGGCTCTTGACGCGGCGCTTGGTCTCGCCGACGAGCGTGTAAAGAGAGCGATGCCGTCGCTCTTGTCGCCGTCGTTTCATCCTTCGTTTACGCTATCAGTTGTACATGTCGCACTTGAAAAGACGCAATCGGCTTTAAGAGCCCTTGTGGCCAAAAGCGCGCAGACAGAATTCATCAAGCGCATTGCATCGTTGAATACGAAAACGTTAAAAGATTGTGGCTTTGTTTCAACCACTGGGAGAAACGCGACTTCGTCGCACGAGACAGTGGAAGAGCTACGATGTCGCGAGTTGAAACGACATGTCGCAGCACTGGCAACGAGTGTTGGTCTCAAGAGACCATCACTCTTCAATGCTGACGAATGGGAGACACGAACGACGGCCGTTGCGCTGACTATGTCGCACGTGATGCTCGTACTCAGAAAATGCGACGAATGTGGCGACTGGACGTCCGCATCGGCGTTGAATGGGGCTGCTCTTGTAGTGTGGGATCTCCTTTGGCGGGGCATCACGTCGTGTCTGACATTTGTAGAACTGTCCTTGGCTTCTTTTACGGCGTGGGAGCTATCAGAAGAACAAACGATTTGTGTTGAGAACGTCTGGAAGACGTTTGTTGAGACATTTGGAGCGATGCTGCAAGTGATGAAGCGATCAGTTGGAGAGAGTTCGGAAAGAGGAAAAACACGGATAGAGACCCTGCTTGTTTATGTGATGGAGTGCGTTTTGAAGCTGCGTTCAAAGCGACAAGAGTCAAAGAAAGACGAGAATCGACTGGTTGTCGAAGCGACCGCGCTGGTGGTTGCCAAAGTGCGTGAAATGGTCTCCTTAGTGCAGTCTGAAGCTGAGAAGAGCAAGGAATGACCAAATGAAGCCTTCAATAGCTTGACAATCAAGGTATCCACATCGAGACAATAATCACCCAGATCCTGATATGGTTTCCGTATGGACGCGACAACTTCATCGATAAGTTTCGTGCCCAGCCTTTAATTCGGGATGGACGTGCTGGTAATAGTGTACGCACGCAAATTGGTCGTCCAGGTGTGGGAAATTTGTACAAACGCATTGCCAAGAGGTTTTTATTCAAAGTGGATAGAAATAGAAATAACGTATCGCAGCAGAAATTTGGTGAAAATAAGAACGCCCCTAAGGGGCGTTCTAACGGCGGGAGCTCCCGGGAGAAAAAATCGAAACCTGATTGGACAATAAAATTTTAACCACTTTTGTTACCCTCTGCTCCCGATTTCCGTCCCCCTCCCGCCGCAGAAAAGGTTGGTGGGAGAACGGGAGCACAGCCAAAATAAAAAACAGACCAAAGACTCTTGCACCTCAATATCTTTTTTAAAGTAGTTAACCGAAATTAGACTTTGTCCTCAATCACATCAAATGGATTGCGTAACGAAACAAATGGCACTAGTTCTTATTCGTCTATCAGCCTACAGGTCGGATGCCCTTAATATCTTGCGGCTAACCATTATGGTTAACAACAACTTCGCCAGAATCTTCATACTCGGCAATAATATAAACTTTTAACGTCATTTTGACGTTGTAGGAGTCTGACAATTCGCACAAGTAGTGATGGAAGTGGCTACAGTGTCTGAATGGTAACGCAGGCGCATCATCATTAGTTGTTCATCAGTTGTATAGCCCCCCCCTCCAGTACGCCACGTATACGCATACGTGCAGACTCGTTGCTGCAGTAATTTTAGCGTTCGCCTGAAGCGCAAAAGGCTTTAGCAGTTTTGCAATCTCCAATAATTGCGACAGAAAATGGCAAGCTCGATGTATTGCAGCGAGCTAAACGTGCCTGTGCAGCCTCAACCATCTACTTTACATGTACACTGGCTTCATACATTCGCAAGTTGACGATGCAGCCAATTGGACGCCAGAGGATAGTGCGTTTCACGAGGTTTTGTTGACGGGGGGCCCTCATGGACTTTAGGAGGAGCCAAAGGTACATACTCATCTAGCACTAACAATTGAAGTCACCTTGTTGTGCTTTCATGAGCCTCAAAGTGACACTACAGTCGTTGATGCAGTCCAATGGCTCGTTGAAAATCATCAATACCCGGTGAGTTACTGCTACTTTAACCAGTTTGCTGTGCTGCGTACACTCAAGGTTATTCCCGAAGAAGTGAAAAATGAACGTGTTAAATTCTTCAAGGCAAAGCGTATACAGTGTGAAGACTTGGATCAGAAATGCGCAGTGACTGTGATACGTACTGTTCTTCCATCGATTGCTGCTGCGATTGATACTAAAGAGGAGCAACATAAACTACGTGGTCTTTTTGCTGCAAACTATTGCGAGTTGGGTTGAACATGGCACGGTGCCATCTGCGACTCTGATTGAAAGTGGATTGTTGGATCGATCTTTCTGTAAAACATTGGAACCAGCTTCTTCAGCACCTGCTCCGCAGCTTGTAAGGGAAGTTGTTTGTGCCTGCCGTCACGATGAACACATGCAGTTAATGGAACTCATAATGCACAATTTTGTTGTGCTAGGAAAGCAAATTCAAGCGCATTTGGCAGCATTCGAGAAAAACACGGAATTGTTCGCTTGAGTGTGCACGAACGATGTCTGAATATGGACAAGCGTTAATTATGTATTTCGTGAATTATTCGCAGGGATTGTAACTTGGATCCTGGGTATTTGAATTTTTAAACACTCTACTTTTTTCTCACATCGATGAATAATCTCGAGTGCTCGAACGAGACCTTGAAGTTTTGGATTCATATTCGCACATACATACGAAGAGCGGGTACGTGTTTGAATCCTATATCTCACGTTTATTGGCAATTTCGATTGAGCGAACGCAGTATCCTGAAGGATTTGAGCTCTTCCCTGAAGCTGCCAAAGAGCGCTTTTACTTGTACCAAAGCGAAGCTCGTAACATTTTCCGCACCTGCTACAGTTACTAGGGAGAGCGAAGACAAATTTATCGTTGATGCCATTCATGCTGTTTTTCAGCCGTTGATTCAGGAGCTCCTTTATCATCGAATCTACGTGAACCTCACCGATTATAGTATGCAATATCTTACCTAATCTGTTTCGTTGTAATTATGATACAGAAGTTTACGTTCACGCTCTTAGTGCTTTATCCAAATCAATTCGTGAAGAAGATCTCTTGTTCCAACGTTGTTTGAATACTTGTCGCGACAAGAATTTTCCCATCGCAATCTTACGCGCATAATTATCATCTTCATTGGTGTATTGAGCCACTGGCTTGCAAGACATACAGAGTACTTGTCGAGTTATGCGTTCAAATTTTTTTCAAATAGCTTGGGCTCTTCCAGGACGAAGCTGGATATTCCTTTAGTCAACATGGCCTTGAAGACCCGTAGTTCATGAACATACCGGTACTATACTGCAATTTCCTATCGTGCCGAGCCTTTGCTTTTCAAGATCATCACACGTCGCAGCCTAATCAGGGCACTATGCATACATATAAAGTGATTTTTTTGCCTTCGAATAAGGTTATGTGGACCACACTGCGTAGGTGGACCACATTCGTCCCGGAACTTGCTTCTTATTTTTGGGAGAAAAGAGCAGCGTACGGCATCCATCCCAGGAGCTCCCGGGAGCAAAATAAGAGCGACCCTTAGCTATTTCACGATATGAATTTTGAAGGTTAAAAAAACAGAGATAGACCAACAACTCATATATCGATAGAAACAGTTTTTTAAAGGGTAAAAGGTTTCTTGACTGACTATGTGATAAAAGAGAAAGATTCTGATCAAAGACTGAGCAACCAACCACAGAGCTTCATTATTTGACTTTCAAAAGATGCTGACTAATTAACCAACCTATAAAATACTGACGGTATCTACCAGCCAAATACATGTAGTGGGCGTTGCATAATTACAGACTACCGTAAAAGTCGAATCCAGTGGGACACTTTTTTTCGTCGTAATCAAGTAAAAAAATTGAGGTTTTTTCGGGTTATTGGGGTCCCCGTGACTTCCGGCCTGTACCTTCTTGTGTGGAGCGTTCAGTAATTCGGTAATAAACCTCGGCAGATTTTGACATGTGGGTGGGGTGTCAACATTACAGATTGGTGGTGTCCCACTCGATCCGTACGTCTTACTGGATCCGACTTTTACGGTACATAAAGGGAGCTGATATAATGAGCCTTCAGTTTCCGCTAATGGGCCTTAACCTCCTGTATATATCCAAATCATTGGTTATTATATGAACTACATAAAACCACAACACACATAGTGTGTAAAATATTTTTAAAATGCGGAAGTCGTTTGCAATTGTACCATATTTACCTACACCTTTCGCTTGCTCACATGTCACTTTTTACTTTCGGTCGCATAAAGTGCTGCGTAATCCGAGTCGCCAAGACGGAATTCACTAATGAAATGATAACATGATACAAGTCGTATCGTTGATACGTTTTCCTGACGAAATAATGACAGAGTGAAATATTTCTTGCAAGCCATTTCAGAAGAAACTTCACAGAATGCAGGGCAGTGGTACGCGTTAATGAGCCTAGCGTTCTTTCAAGTTCATATCCTAGAAACTCTAAGCTTGTCGTTATATTAGGTTTATCTGGGTAGTGCGAATGGAAGTACCCAGCCTTAAGAAAACACAGTACTAGTGTGATGACCGAGCTGTGCAAAGCCATAGACCGAATCTTTTAGTCGCTATTGATGAACGAGGTTGCGACTGGTCTTCCCATAAGTTTCTTCGCAATTAATAACGAATATGCAGCAGCAACCGAGCAGGTAAACATGACCTGCAAGCCCTTGCCCAGTTGAGAGATGTCCTACGAACCGCTATACAAACCAAGAATAACACTGCACCTCACTTGTGGTTAATTCATAAACTGCTGCGTAACGGTGATTCCATTTGGACGCACCTCCACACAGGAACGTTAGGGTGCCGCCTATACGATGGACCATGTTTACCATTGCCAGCTAATTTTCTAGCCGCCAAAAGCGCTAGCGAGCCCCTACATGCACAATCAGTACCAAGAGAATACAAGCTCCAACAACATTTGATTAAGCTTACCACGAGTAGATTGAGCGTCGCTAGAGCTGCCGTCTCAACGGCGAGCCACGAATGCGTGGATGTGAAGTGTTCTTTGCCAAAATTATATTTGTCATGTACCCTCGAGACTCATTTCCAGCACTTTGGAAAACATGTGCAACTTGGATAGAAGAAATCTGTCTATAACACCACAAGCTAATGATATGCACTCGCATCGGAATATTATGCTATATGATACCGACCGTGTCTTAAAGTCAATTACACTTTTGAGCTTTGCGGACTGTAAGAGAACAATATACAAATGCCGGCAGCTCCAGATCCAACGATTGTCTTTGGTGAGTACACATGTACATTGACCGTACCCCTAATACATGTTTATTTCTATTAATATATATATATACCTATTTAAATTGAAATATTTTTATGTGTAAAAGTAAAGGGTGTTGATTTCTTTTTTGATCACTTTCTGGGTAAATTCATTATCTCTGTGTCTTCTTGGAAGGGTTTCGTCCACACCGATTTCTGCCAACGAATCAAATATAACTTCCAATTTGATCAAAAATTCGGTTTAAAGAAACCACTTAGTTTATAATTATGAGGTCTAATGAAAAGCCGATTTACGTGACCAGAATCAAAAACCTAAGCAAATCACGGTTCAAGCTCTGAAATCCGGTTATTTCCAACATCAGTCTATGGCGGCGTCACTATTCACGAGGAGGTCCACTATTTGGATCAATTTTGCACAACTCCTATAAGTATTTTCTACCGTGTTTCCCCCCCGCTTCTTCATAATATTAAAACTCATTTTTACCTTTATATAAGTAATAGCAGAAGGACTGCTATCACCCTTTTGAACGTGTTTCGTTTGGTACCAACTAGAGCTATTTCTTCTAGCTTGCTAATTAGCATACTAACTTTTTTAATTGCTGACCTGCATATGCATTATCTTTAATTATAAAGCAAGCTACAAGGACAAAATTAATATCCCAATTAAAACTAAGCGCTACACGGGCGCCTAAGGTAATTGCTTCTTACCAGTTAGACTTGATTGGGGTCCCAGTTTAAGCGCTACTTCATAATATTAGGATCGTTACGTAGCCTGCTGGCAAAGCGAAAAAAATGTTTTATGAAGAAGATAGCTGACATACTTCTCTTCCAAACCATAATGCTTTTCTGTTGCTCTAGGACAACAGAAAATTCTTCCAATCATCAGTTGCGATTTTTTATGGCGAATGATGATTGACCAATCTCGTTTTTTGCGCTCATAAACTGATGTTGATCATAATCTGTATCGCCACTGAGCCCCGGTTGAACGCCTGGGCTGAAGCCGTATTGGACCGACGAGACATCCCTAAATCCAGGTACCAGATCGTAGTGGCACCTGGCCGACTTGACTGACTCCCGATCAATGTCAACTGAGTGACGGTCTTCTATCTGGGGATTGGCCAGGTATGCGACCTGCACGACGCCAGGTGGGTCAGGTTGGGGAGCACTTTCTTTTGACTGAACCGATTCCATATTTTTATCCAGCATTTTGCTAATAAAATGCTGGGATGGCTCGGGCATTCGTTCTCCACGGGAGGTGGGCCGGCCGTGCGGTCCTGTATCTGGGCGGCCAGCATTGGTCCGACTCTGCTCTTCTAGGTACCGTTCCATCACAGCTGACAGCGTGTTCTGAAGGTGGTCCGGCACCTGTGGACCAGCTTGGGGCTCTTCTTTAATCCTCGAATCCCTGTTTTCGCCTCTCGGATCTGGACCATCCACCTCCGTCCAAATCTGGGCGTTATGCTGGCTGGCTTCCTTCCGATCGGGGATAACTGGACTCTTAATACTTCCAAACTTGGTTGCCGCTGCCACGTGCGCTGTTCCGTTAGAGCCAAGCATCATACGAGGAATACCAACGGATGAATCAGTCGAATTCACTTCCGAAGGAGCGGATTGGATTTGGAAAGAGCCAGAATGTCCTCCGAGTGTTTTGTCGGCTACTGGCGGTAACGGCGGGGTCGCCTTAGCGGTTGCCGTCATCTTCTGAGGTTCAGAGCGACCCACTAACGGTATCAGGCGATCGTGAAGCGCGCTGGATGCTTCCTTCAGCTTGTTTGCGTCCAGGTCGAATAACTGGTTCGGTTCGAATAGACCGGTATTAATGCCGGCTTGTTTCAGCTGGTCAAACAGTCCTCTAACAAGGGCCAAGTGACCACCCGAAAGAGACGGAGCCTTATAATTCACCCAAGATTTTGGATCGGGTAATCTTCAGGACCCGATCCGTCTTCCGCTCCGGTCGTATCAAAAGTTTGGTTCCTTTTCTTTCTTTATTTTTATTGTTTTATACCTACAACACGCACTTGTTTCTTCGGGTTATGACCAAAAACCACGATCCTTCCTCGGACTATCGTGACCTTCACAAGAGTCCGAGCCGGCTCCAGCTGGAAAAAAGTGGTCAGCACTATAGTCTGAGCCAGGAAGTAACTTCTTCTTTAATGACGATCTCATACTCTTGCAATCCGAGTCGACCATCGCATCCTTCCATCTTCAGTAGCATTGGGGGCGTTATTCTCTCCCCCAATGCACCCGAAACAATATCCTCAACAAGCTTAACTGGCCTGGTGTTTCGCCCACTAGGTGATATCCAAGGTCACTAAGAGATCCGAGCACGCGCACCATTGTGTAGTTGTCGCTCTCGGAAATTTTTCCGAGGTGCGAAACCACACGGGGGGTCCCAGAAGACTGACTGTCGGAGCGGGTACTCCGTCCATCCAGGTCTTGGTCCAGGCCAGCATCAAGCTGACTGGTCACTTCCATCACCTTGGCTGTAACAACTGGGATGATAAGCTCACCTTGTATACCCGTCAGCACTGGCGGTTACGCTCTCCTGGTGGACTCTCGGGCAAAAAGTTAAGAAGCTGGTTAAGGCAGGTGGATGGTGTTAGGACAAGGGTTTCTTCTGGGCGGAAATCTTCACCAAGGAGCTGACTGGCGTTATACTTAGTTTTTGTATACTTCAAATGCTGGACTGAGATTACTCAAATCGGCAGCACAATAAGGGGGTTACTCCAATCCTTTGTGTAGTCGTGAAATCCAAACAATACTCCACAATCTTCCACAGTAAGCCAAAACTTCACCTTCCTTTCCATTACAACTTTACCGTGTTCAAAACACGAGCGACTTAAGTGAGTATAGCGTTTCTCACCGACTCCCGGTCAGGGGACTTCCGGGGGCTTTTATAACCTTCCCCGGGTAAACCAATGACACCTTATTAGCCCTCTGCTGTGAACCACTGACGACTTGTGTCTTAGAAAGAGAAACGAATACTGATTTTTCCCCAAAATCCAATATAAATCTATAGTGTACCCATCCCAAAATAAAGCTGCCAGCCTGCTGAACGCTTGTGTATCTTACCCAAATCTAACCTGGACGGTCTCTCATATCAATCTGGACGGCACCAGGGTGACCCGGCCATCATTTTCAATATTTTCTAGTTGGTGACCCGTTTATTTGTCGGTTCTTCGCCTGACCACCACAGGTATATGACCTCCCTGGCGCCTCGCATACGTCCTTTGACTACCATCGGCCGCCTTCTGGCCAAAACAGATCCGGCTGATTGATTTCGAGCAACATGAATGACCTGACCCAACGCACCTTGGAGCACCTCTCCTTAGCTTCTCTTCCGCGTCCATGTGGTGGTCTGACGCTTCCAATCCTCTACGTACACCACTCACATTCATAATCCCAATGTCGGTTGGCAGTTAACCCGGGCAGCCAATTTGATTCGGCATTTCCATCAATCAGATTGGCGGATTTATCCCCCATCAGTCAGTTGACCAATTCCGGGGCCACCTCACCACACTATTGCTAAATCCATTAAGGTCCGTAGCAGCGAAACCACCGAGCAGGGTTTCATTGTCCCTGGGATTTCAATTACATTGGTATCTACAGTCAAATCTCATTCGTTCCGGAACTTGTAACTTCAACCCCTTCCGATGGTAGTTCCGTTTCTTTACCCTTTCTTCTTTGGTTTTTTGTCTGCCAGGGCTGCCGCTTTCGGTGATTTTTTAGCGATCCTCTTGACTTTCTCGGAGGAATATCTCCATGTTTTCTGCACGTATTTTTCACATTTATGACATTTTAATTCTCTCTTTTCACGTGCCCGTTCTCTAGAAAGATTTTCTAAATCGATGTCTTCGTCATCTATTCGCTGATTTTCTATTTGTTTTGCTTGCCTCGTCATCTTGCGTTTCAAATTGAGTCACTTGTCGGTTGGTTGCCACCACCCACGTCATTTTTTCTCGAGTATTAAGACCCTATCCGCATATTTAACCAGAAAAAGTCTTCTTAGACTGCTTCAACTTGGATCCTATTTCGTCCACCGTGATCAGGCAATTTGGATGTGAATGGTCCGCAACGTTTATGTCTGACCTTGTAACCTTCGCAAGCCTCTTGTTTGAGTTATAGGTCCAATTTCCTAGGCGTGCGTGCAAGTCATACAAAGTCCCTCCTGGTCATCATTCTCCGACTCATCAGTTGTAATGTTCATGACCATGCTTACAAGATTCGTAGCTGAATTTGTTGACCTATTGATATGCAACTTAATCACAAAAATAGAACCAAACAATTCACACGAAACAACACTTCAGGAAAAGCTTCAGGTTTTCGCCATTATCTTTAAAAAAACTTTCTTTTAAATACATCCAAGCGATATCAGATTCTTCGCTAGCTTGCGTTGCGAAATAAACTTCCGTTAAGACATCAATCTTAGTTGGATCCATTATGTTCCTCAAGATTACTTTTTTCCAACTTATGTAACCTGCAGTAGACTGCCATCCGTAAAAGTCAAACGTCTTTACTCCCGCATTTTTTGCTTCTTCAAGCAAATATTCAACCGACACCAAGTGACGACTTGCACCACTGTCGATGATCCAGAAATCACCATCCAAACTTTGCGATTTCTTGGAATTTGCTGAGAATGCTTGATTGTCTTCAACCGTTGCCGATACAAAACGGTCCTCAGTTCCTACATCCCTTGGGCAATCTTTCATGATGCCTCGTTTGGAACTGGTCATGCGTCGGATATATCCTTCACCACTACACCATAACAAACCCTTTTGTTTTCGCCTTCACTCACAAAATCGACAGGAAATCGTCCGACTTTTTTCTTTAATTCGACCGCCTTCGTCAATCTGTAGAGCCCATGCAATTAACTGGTGGACGTGTTGCATATTACCTTGGCATTGGGGGTTGTACCGCACCAACAACGCAAGCTTCAATCTTGGCGCAGCATATTTCACATGTTAATTAATCGCTCACCCGAGCCATTTTTTCTTGCAAAAATCACCAAGTATAGAAAGTGCTTTGTCAGGGCAGTCGGGAAACAGCAAAGCAGCTTGGTGATGAGAAATATCCATCTTAAAATGCATTTTGCATCTTATCCAACACGAAGTACAATTCCTGTAAAATCTACCACCAGTTACCAATTGTAACAGGCTAGCTGTTACACTGTAAAATTGCAGGTGAGGAAGCGTGCAATTAGGTTAGGAAAACATGTAATTTGTTCATCGATAGTTTAATCAGTATTAAACTTAGGTGCAGACCATTTAAGTAATTAAATAGTCCCTTAGTTATATTTGTAGAATATATATCCAAGACACGTGGCTGCAAGACGGTAAGTTTAAGAGTGAATATATTATGTATGGCTTAGAGCTAATTACTGTAATAAAACCTAAACTTATCATACAAATATGCAATATAAAACTGATCTAATAATATTCTTATCATTAGACTCCCTCTGGGATTCGGTATTTACATCCAAATCGGATTTCTGTATTATAATCACTTACAATCCAATATTCACATTTCAGACAATACGTCTGGAATTTAACGATGATATTTACACTGAAATATCACTTATGTAGGGGTACCCCTTTACACCAATGCTAATTTGAAAATAACTCGACGCAACGCCCTCGAAGTATTCACCTAGTTTGTTTACCTTTAGGCGTTTCATCCAGGCAAAACCAGAAGATAATTCTGCGACCTCTGAGGCTTCAATAAAAAGGTAGAGTCATTGCCTGAATCCGGAGCAGTCCGGGATAAATCTTCACGCCTGAAAATTTTTGTATCATTAACCTGGGTATTTTAACACCCTCAAGCGGGCCAAATCATCGTGCGATGGGATTTTCTGACGGGGAAATTCCTCCCACCACTCCCGGATATGCAATTCCTGGTGGTGGCTTCTGTTATGCAGTTCTGGTACACCACCACCCTGTTCGATACCATTCACAGCACTGTGATCCGTCAGCGTCATCTTACGGTCCATATTTTTGGGGTCTTTCTCCAAAAACACCTCCATGTTCAGAGCCCTTGTGCGGATTAGGCGATGTACTAGGGGCTGAACCTTGCGAGCCAGCCTCTTCCATCGTCTCTAAGTGTCTATTTATGCGCTTCATGTACATCTATGACCACATCTGGCTTTTCACTCTTTTTTTCGTCAAATTTCCACGTAACGAAACGAAAAAAAAAGATTGAGAAACCATTCCACTACAGGGGACTTTCACGTAACCACGAGAAACGAGAAGAGTTACAAACTTTTGCAAACAGCTGAGATAAAGCCACCGTGATCGTTGGACTCATAACCTGAAGGAAAAAAATGCATATGTGGTTTATCGACAACTACCTAAACCGGTAAGTGCGTTCATTTGACGTGTTAGTGACAAGCGAGGAAGTGCCCTAACCGTTACCTTGAAGTCATCTTCCCTCGGTGTTTGTAAGTAAAAGAGAAAAATGTATAATAAAAAGTAAAAAAAAACTAAGGGTGTGTTCGAAACAACCAAATTATGATTATCTTTAACTTAAACGATTTAACATCGGCAAAAACGTACAGCCTAATAAAATGGTTCAATTCATGTCACTAATTTGGGGTAGTCAAACAATAGCACCAGAGAAATCCTTGACTTGTCGCGCCCTCCAAGAATAGTGACACATAAAGTAGATAATCTACGATAAACAATTTAAACACTCTGAAATCCCCTAATAGGCAGGCTTCTTCTATTTAGGCATTTCGGACAGAGACAAGACGCACTACCTTATCCTGCATTTTCTGGATACCTTTTGAAGATGTTGGATGCAATGCCATCGAACTTGCTCCGAGTCCACAAAAGACATTGCGGCGTTTCACAGCGACACCTTCGATGGTTTTGAAACTCCTGCAGTCTTCGTCGACCCGCCAGCGGTCACACACAAATCGATCAAACCAATCCAGGCATTGGGAAATGGTGAGGCCAAGCGGCAAGAAGCCAGAACGGACACTGAATGACGACCTTGCGGCGCCAAGGAAGAAACTGCGGACACATCGGCAAGAGTGGATCCCTCGTTACGAGCACGAGTGAGGTCTGCGACCAGGACGCACTACGCCGCAAGGTCGCCTTGTCGACGCAATTTGTAAGTTTTGCTCGACATTTGGCCGCGAGGACAACAATTGCCATGATAAATCCCCGTTTGCGGAGCTATTGGGCAAGTCCAAACGCAAAAGACATCGTGCAAAAGTGTTTACGTCCTTTCGGCGCGACAACATCATAATGCACATGCGCGAATAGCATCCTCTGCGTTGGCAAGAACTCACAACACTTCCACACAATATGTCCAAACGCTCAGAGCATTTCGCCTCGTCTAATACGATCATGCCGTTCCTCCCAGCACTACCATCTTTTAAGTCTGAGTTCCTGCTGGAGTTTTTTGTATATTGAAACAGTTGCTCTTCGTTGCAGGCGTGAATGCAGTCCGGTCGACGGCTTTGTTGAGCTCGAGGACGGTGATTGTTTGATTGATATTCATAATCGGGAGCAATTTAAGGTTGTCGTGCGTTTCATTAGAGCCGCGGTGAGCTATCGATGTACCGCAAAGTTTTTTGTGGATTTTGGAGAGGCGCTTTCGAACATGAAGTTGGGAAACCAAGTGAGCAAGTGATTTGTAGGTATGTGCGCTATGTGGTGGCTATCAATCTCACAGCCCTAACAAGATGCTCGAACGAGTCTGGGGATATTCGATTATGGTGGACGGCGCCACTCACGACTCGCGTGGGTACTACGATGTGCGTCTGACATTTGCTCTCGACACTCTTTGCACAATTTCCACCTCCTCACTATATACCAACTGGTGATCGCGCCCACACGGCGATTAACTACGCGGTGTTAGTCTTAACTGCTCTGAGTATTTCGGGCCAACGCGCTCTGGCAAAGTTGATCGGAAAAGCTACCGATGGTACGACGACTATGCTGGGGTGCAGGCGTGGTTTGTAACGCAGATTTGCAAAGCGTGCAATATGGCTGGAAGTGGCGGAATCGTTGAAAACATGTGTGGCAGTCACCGGCTCAAACTCGTTGAGGACGATATGTTGTCAGTATTTGATGATTTCTGCGACTTCCGATCTATTTTAGGTTATGATATTGTATTCACTCACACACAAGAAACTATGAAGGAGCGGCTTGGGAGCTGCCCTACGTAGGTTACCACCCGGTGGAAATCAATCCACAAATCGGGTCAATTCTTTGCTAACTATACGGTCTTACTAGGGAGTTAAGTGAAAAAGCAGTGCGTCATATCGAATTCGACATTGTGGCTGTGTTTGTTTCTCGTGGCCGACATCACACGCTCGATCAAATTATGTTTCGCGAATATGTCGTTTAAAATGTGACAATGTGGGACCAGGACAAGGTTATGTGGTAAAGTGAATGAATTTTATTCATTGGAAGTTCAACACTAGGATGGCGACTCGTTATTGGATGATAGTCAATTTAGGTTAAGTAGCCAGAAATAGATTTATATATAAGTAGGAATAAATATGTAGGTAGAATAATGACGTGGTGAGGTCACTATATTAACACTTAAAGAACAATCAACCCTGAAGTTAATGCACACACACCTTCTTAGTTAACCTTGGTTATAGTAGCGGTGACATTCGGGTTGTGTTAGTGTCTTGTAAGTAGTTCAGGCGCTTGGTGTCAGATTAGTCAGTTCTTAAAGGGGGAAAAGCTTTGTAACTATTAAGGTTAAGATATAGAAGTACCTCTACCAGGTCGCTTCATATCGCTACTTCTACGTAAGTGTATAAAGCGAGGCTTAAACTGCCAGTCTGTGGATTTAAGTGCCCGGGAATAAACGTTTCAAATATTTGTTTGTTTTTTTGGATTATCGCGCTCAATTTTCGGACTAAGTACGAGATTTGAGTACTTTACGACAACTCGTGCCGCGACCTGGGATTCAGAGACGACGAGTGTATACAAGAATAATGGCCAAGAGACGTGCAGAAGGGTTAGTGAAAGGGGTTTTGACGGTACATGAACAGCCTCAGTTACGGTTCCCGTTACAGTTCTTACAAGACGACCCTAACTGAACTTATACGTTCTCAGAGGCTTGCGCGAAGATGGTAAGGTACCAGATGCACATTCTCAAGATGCCTTGAGATTCAAATTTGTTGTTTTCACTATACGAAATTCGTGCGACGCGAGCCCAGATTTTTGCATGGACACAGATGTGGTGACGTTTGGAACATTAGAGGAGACAGTGGAGAGTATTGAAGTGTGGATATGAATTTTACCGTCGGGACAATTTTGAGGACGCGTATGGATTGGGAACAGAACGCACTGCCAGAGATATTGAGCTTATGGTCTCTTGACTAATGGCTGTGAACTAATGGGATACCTCCTTTATAAATTATCGAAATGGAGGTCTGGATAACGACATAAACCTAACCTATCGATGTAGTATTTGATGTTGTACACACGTCATAGAAGAATTCCACACGTCATAGAAGAATTCCAAGCCCCCTACATTGGATGAGTTAGTGAACGAGGATGAAGAGTGGAAGACGGAAATGATAGAAGGAATATTGGTCAAAAACCTCCTACAAAGAAAATCTCAAAGAAACAGGAATTCTCATCAGATGAGGATGAGGTGATGTCAGCCGCACCAAGTGGCACATCTGACGAGCCAGTGATCGAGTCGTTGATGCCATTAATGAGTGATGGGCATTAAGGTTTAAATCAATTGGCGAGCCGTTCTTAGTTAGTGGAGTGATTTGTCTGTTTATTCTGCCACATTGGCTTCACAGTAAACGCCCTCCACAGCAAAAGATACTACCAAGAAAGTATTTCGACGATCCTTTGCTAGTGAGGATACTGACGACGAAGACGACATTGAGTTAACGGCAAGGGATGGTACCTCATGGCAAGGGTCAGGACGTCCTGTTACAACGGTACTACAAAGTATGACGATTCGCACGTTTGATGGAAGCAAGGGATTCGCTCAAGATGCGTGAGCATGTTTCCAAGTTCTTACATCTCGCAAACATTCTGGTTGGGATATACTACTCAGAGACTAGAAATCTTTGTGAATAACATTGTCACCCCTGCAAAATGGTGGTATAAGTAGGCTTTATTTTTTATTGAAAAAAATAAAATAATAATCTATTACAATTACATTTTTAATTAAAATATAGGGTTTTTTGCATAATGTGATACAAATTGAAAATATTCGCAAGATGTGATACAAAGGTGTTTAAAACAGCGAATATCTGTAAAATACTTGAGCACCGGTAAATTACACTTGAGCACCGGTAAATTACACTTGAGCACGTGCGTCCCCACACTTTCATTTTCTTACGCAGCAAGGAAGTGATGGACGAGCTGAAGACACAAAGATGGGCGACGGGGAAGGAAGCTGTTCAAGCGATGAAAGATGTTGCACTGGCACAAGGAAAATGCGCCGTCGTGTCCTCAAGAGGTGGCACTTTTCGCCATGTGCACTGTGACAGTGCAGACACAGGATGCGAATGGTACATTCGTTTGGCACGTTTCCGTAATGGAAACGGCCCAGGCGATTGGCATGTGACCGGTGGGAATTTAGAACACCAGAACTGTGTCAGTGTTGCAAAACCTTCAAGAGCCCAGATAGTGTCCAGTTCTGTCATCCGTGGTGCGCTCGCTGCAGATCCGTCCACCCCGGCAAAGGCACTGGTGACCCAGTTGCGTCACCAAGCCAAGATGGCCGCCTCCCGGCATGTGATGTACCGTGCCAAGGACACGTTGACAGCAGAATTTTTTGCTGAAGATCCTACGACAATTGGTTTCTTGCCCAGTTTCTTGTCCGAGTTCCAGCGTCTAAATCCAGGTGTACGGACGGATCTGCAGTGCGACGCCAAAGGTCGTTTCCATCGTGCGATTGTTGTTCTCAACCCGTTGTGGTTCTCAAATGGCCAGGGGCTCTACGGTGTCGACGCCGCCCACATGAAGCATCGCAAGTACAACGGGATTCAAATCGTACTGGTCGGTCGCGATGGAAACTTTGCCAACAAGATTGCCGCTGTTGCACTTGCCCCTGTTGAAGACCATGATAACTACTCGTGGTTTTTTAGCCATGTTATGGCTCACGGCTTTTCGCTGACTACCAGTCCAGTTTTCAGTGATCGCAATCTGGGCCTGGTCTCTGTCGCCGAAGAGCTCAACATCTTCAATATGTTCTGCGTTCGCCATATAATAGGTACGAGCTCAGCTGTACTCACTCCATTGCAGTACTGACGCTTTTTGGCAATATAGGGAACATGAGGAGTGACAAAACGGTTCGGCTGTCAGTAACCCAAGAGAAATTTGTGTGGGAAGCAAATGCTGCGACATCGCGCGTGGACTTTGATGTTGCAATGGCCAAGTTGGGTGCTGTAAACGCGGCAGCTGTGGTATATTTGAACGCCATTCCCGTTTCAAAGTGGGCACTCCACCCTCACTACGACACGACACCAATGTACGGGTGGCGCACAACAAATTTCGTGGAAAGTGAGCAAGCGAAGAGCCTCCGCTTAAAGCCGCGCTACATGCAACCATATGAGTTCTTCAAGTCATACATGAAAATTGTAATGAGCGAGTGCTACAACCGTGTCAAAATCGGCAGGAAGTGGTCGGAAGCGGCCCGTGTCATTACCCCCCGGGCGGAACGGAAGCTCCAGGGTCAATTGATGGAAGCAGCGGAATATGGGGTGACTTTTAGCTCTGACAACGTTGCATTTGTCGCTCGAGTCACCAACCAGCTCAAGCACCGCCGCGTTGACACCAAGACAGCGAATTGTTTTTGTTCAACATGGAAACAGCACCGAATTCCGTGCCGCCATTTGATTGCGACGTTGCTGGCAAGAAATATGGCTGATACGGCTTACGAATTGATGGGCGACTGCTACACAGTAGCTTCGTACCAAGCGAGCATTGGGACGATCGAAGTCCCGGAAGACCATCTCCTGGAGCGTGACTTGAGCATCCAACCTGCGGCTTATGTGCGCCAAGCTGGACGACCAAAGAAGAGACGCATCCGGTCCCAGGGTGAAGTTGGCGGGAAAGCCAGGAAGCCGTACATGTGCACGCGCTGTGGCACAACAGGACACAACAAGGCCACTTGTCGCTTTGCGGCATCTTAGAACTTACACTAAATAGGCACTAGAACGATCAAAACAATACTTAAACGGTCAAAAAAAGCACTTGAATGGTCAAAAGAATTCTTTCTTGTGTATGTGAGACGATATCCCTCTGTATGCCTGGGGCCGCACCAAGGCCGAATCAATGCTGATGGGTGGAATCGAACCACCGACCTCTCGTGTATTAAACGAGCGCTCGACCACTGAGCTGCACCAGCGTGCGTATATGTACTGATCTAACATGATATCTGTGCGCTCGTCATTGGTGGTACAGTGTGCCGTGTGCCCAGTACATTGTACCAACAAGACCGTCAGGCAGCAAGTGTAATTTACCGGTGCTCAAGTATTTTACAGATATTCGCTGTTTTAAACACCTTTGTATCACATCTTGCGAATATTTTCAATTTGTATCACATTATGCAAAAAACCCTAAAATATATTTTTTAAATATATTTTTAATTTCTTCTTTTTTATTTTTTTATATTTCATATTATTTTTCTGATTAATCAATATATTTATTACCTAATAATTTACTTAACTACATATATCGGCTAAATGCAAGTGCCTTACGTGCTAGAATTAGTTCTCGAGGAACGGGAGATCTCATTGCTTTTGAAGAAAATATACAGCGGTTTTTCGAGCAATGATATCATCAAACAACCACCCAGCACCTCAAGGAATTAAGGTGGGCGATCACTGTAATCGAAGAGGACATGATCGGGACATTTGCTGGCAGCTGCAAACGTGTGAACATTGCAACCTACAAGGTCATACGATAAAGTATTGTCGTCGTTTTATTGAAAAATGGCAGAATTGCGTTCGAAACTAAAATCGGGGGAGCTGTCGATGGCGGAATGTATAGAGCAGTTAAAAGCCTAGCCCCGCGGTGTGTGGCGAATGCTGTCAATGGACAAGGGGTGACCATGACAAGCGGAAAACGACGCTCGTCTCCAAAAAATTCAAAGAAAAGAAGAAAAACATACATGAGAGCGGAATACATAATCCATATGGAAAAGCACGGCTTGTCAACTACAAAGACAAAAATACACCCCAAGCGGCGGGGAAAGACATGAAAATAAATATCAAGAACAGGAAAAAAACGAAACAAGGAAAATTATTTAAGAAACAACAGAAATTGAAGAAAATGAAGATAAGAAGAAAGTATTCCCAGACACACGGATGCCAGCAGCGCAAGAGTCAGTCTGGGGAAAAGCGATGTGTGGAGTTCCTAAGTCATAAGATTTCGAGACAAGGGACTTCAGTGGCCCCCAGGTAAATGGAAGCAATATTAACCATGCCATTTCCTAAGACAATGAAAGGGTACAACGTTTTCTCGAGGGCCTCATCTACTACCATCGTTCCATTGACAATTTAGCTACATTCGCAGCAGCGCTATATAAACTCACCGATCTCATGTTTCAGAATGGGACACAGCTAGCCCATGCACAGAAAGCGTTTAATTTGTTGAAGCAGCGTTTGGTTGACGCTCCGTTATTGCGACAATTCTAACGGTGTAAAATTATAGTATACGAATCGATGGGCATTTAGGGCCACAGGGTGTCAAGATTACGACAACACTTTGCATCCGGTTCGGTTTGTTAGCAAGGTGTTTAAAGATGCAGAAACTCGGCATACCAGAGCTGAACAAGAGGTTTTAGTACTGCTGAAAACACTGCATGCTGCCATTCATTTATAGTACGTACAACATGTGACAGTGCACACAAGATACTCTACACTAAAATGATTGTTTACGTTTAACTGGACGGGCAATCCAGTGGGCTGCCATGTTGTCACCTTGGTCATTGCAAATTATTCGAGGGAACCATGAGGCAGTGGGATTATCAGTGGTATTAGCTGCTTTGGTGGTGCCACAAGATCGGATGGATGAAGTGCTAGAGAATATAGCCCCGATAAAATCGCAACGGGACATACCTACTATTAGACCTATCCCAGAATCGAAGAGGGACAGTGCTGGTTTTGTGCCCACCTTTGATGGATCAGTGAAGTTGAAGTAGGAGAAATCGGGCACTTTAGGAATGATATTGTGGTCCTTGTCGACGTGACAAGTCGTGACTGCTGAATATGACGTCAAACCAGAACTGACAGTAAATGAAAAAGATGAAGAAAATGTCATGGAGCGCTCAAATTGGCAAAACTCCATGAGGTTCGCAATGCATCTGTATGTGAAGATTCACGGATTTTGATTGGTCAAGTGAATGGAGACTTACGATGTAATCAAGCGTCCCTAGTCCTATGACATAATAATGTGAAGGTAGCACTTTCCGATCTCGATACAATAAGCCAAATTTACATCGCAAGGCGGTACAATCAACCAGCAGATTTGCTGACTCATAAGGCGGTTGTAGCTTTATCAGCTGTAACTATAGATAATACAGAAGGAAAAGAGGACTGAAGATTGTTTAATACGCTCCCGACCTGTTATATATCAAGATTCTATATCAAGGCCCATAGACGCATCCACTGGAATTGTTGCATTAGTGACTGCGGGAGGTGACGTAACCGAAGAAGTGCACAATATTACGAATATTAGTGCGCCCATTATAGACAAGCCAGGGTTGGTGTGGTAGAGAGATGATTGGGCTGAGAAAAGAGTCTTTGTGGTCACTCGTGGCATGGCAAAGAAAAACGGCGTTAGAAAGGTTATACCACCCGTTGTAACAACGAGAAAAGGCCACTAGAAGGTACAACTACCGAGGATATGTACTGGGCGACTGGGAATAAGATACATTTTAAACCAACCGAACAGCTCCTAGCCAAGTACAAAAGGAACGTTTTCAGAGGATTACAAGGGCTCAGAGACGGGATGAGTGGTGCTCTGAAATAATAGCCTTTTTGAGTGGAGAGGAAAGAATATAGCCTCCATGAGCGCCCTGAAGAAAATAACCCGAGTATCGGTGGGTTTTGTGTTGGATACGGCTTGTGTATTGTACTACAGTCCATGGAGTGGTAAAGAAGAGGAGCCTATGCTTAGAATGGTAGTACCTTCAGCATTACATGCATATGACACTGAGGTTTGGCGTGGTGTAAATCAAGGCGTTTCGAAAGTTTTTGCAGGATTACGTCAACTATACCACTGGAGGGGGTGTGCGCGTATACTGAAATTTTCGTGGCGTCGTGTAATGACTGTGCCACGGCTAAAGGCAACCCAGTGTACAAAGGGGAGTCAAACGGGATTATTATTGCGACCAGGTCTTTTAAGTATTAGCGATGGATTTTACACTGCCGTTACCAAAGGCTCACGAAGGAAATGAATCCCTTCTATGTTTCAAATGTATTTTCTCGGGGTATGTGATTCTAGTACCTATGAGATTAACAACGGCACAGGATGTTGCGGCGGCATATTTGAAAGGAGTATTCAAAAGATTCGGAGCACAAAAGATGATACAATATGATCGTGATCCGCGATTTATGAGCTCAGTGTTTAGAAGGTTCAATCGCATGTTGAAGCAAAAACAAAAAACAACACTTGCCTATCGACCTCAAGCTAATGGAAAACAAGATCGGTCGGTGCAGGCAGTGGTAAAAGCGATTAAATGATACATTTCGGACCCAGAAGAACAAGTTTGGGATGATTGTATGCCCCAATTGGAGATAGCATTGAATACTTCAATCAATCTCCAGTTCCATCAACTCCGATTTTACTTAGAACATGGGAGGGATGCAAGGACTACTATGGAGACGATGGTTCCACCAAAAGACAGTTCATTATCAGAGAGGGAAGTTATCATGGCGTCCGCAACAAGTTGTTTGTCAGGAGAAAGCGATAGCACAAGCAGCGTTTATTCAGAGCCGGCTCGGGTGGCGAGACATAATGATGCTTTAATGAACGGTTTGTGGTCGACCACTCGTACGTTGTATAGACCGGGAGAGATGGTATGGATATACCCTACCTAGTGAAACCAGGCTTAGTAAGGAACCTAGCTCACTTATGGCATGGGCCTTATTAAGTGGAGAAACGAGGTATATAGGCTCAAGTTAAACGATTCTGATACGAAAATCTATTCTTTGGTTCATATCGAGCGTTTGAAACGATGAAAAGGCACCAAGACAAGCTACAGGTACAATATGAATTGGAATCGGAAGAAGAGCTGCTACCGGAAGTTTCGTGGTATGAGCCAGGCTGCGATGATGAGTGGGGAGTACAAGAAATCCTGGATTCTCGGTATGAGAAAAGAACGAGGAATGGGAGGAAACAAGAAATGGAATACCTCGTGAGGTGGAAAGGTTTGAATGATCCCATTTGGGAGAATGAAGACAAATTCACCCGCTCAGCTTTACTTTTCAAATTTGATACAAGAAAAGCATCGATGAATCGACGAGAATCTGCGAAAAAGAGGGATTAGTATGAAAAAGTTGATACAGTGGAAAAATAGTTCAAGGGGCGACTTGAACTACTGAAGAAATTGAGATGAGACAAGATACGCGTGAGTGGCGGGTTGTGAGAGAAGGAACACAAGTAATGTGTATGAGGGACAACACCAGGTCCACGTGACGCAAGAAACAACACAAAAAAAATTATGCAAAGAAGACACTACGATACATGACACGGACCCCAGTTGGTTGTGAGCAGAGAGAGTGTGGACCCGAGTTGATTACGCTAAGAAGAGCAGTCAAGTAATCATGACACATTGGGATGATGGCACAAGTAATGAAGCTATAGGTGACATTAGGAGTGACACCACTCAAGTTAGCCAAAGTAATTCAGATTACAATGAAATGAATGAAGAAAATGTTGAGTTTGATTATTCTGATTACTACATGTGATGAAACGGCATTAAATGTGTGCCAAAGAAAGCTTGTGAAGACGAACATGTGAAGATACGAGCGTCGTGGTTACCTCCGCTCGCTACAAAGACACTTTGTTGTAGCTAAGCTGTACTAGTAAACTTTTGTGCCTCCACTTGTGTGCGTTTTTAGTTAGAAATAGTCCAAATTTTCTTGTCAAAAAAGGCATTCTGAAATATTTGGATTAGGCATTCTGTACTTTTCTCGACACACTACCTACTTTTTAGAGACCTGCCTATACTAATCGATAGGGAAGTCACTGCAACTACATGAAGGCATCTGAACTCACTAATCGGTGTTTATTTGTTTTACGTGAAGTTAAGGACCCTTACGCGGTAAGCTACATTTTCCTACAGGTTATGAGCCTAAGGTTGCGGGGCTCAGGACCGAATTTTTATTTTTCAAAGTTTACAAAAGTTTTCGTAAAGTACGGATTTATGTGGAAGCCCCCTGTGCCAAAGGGAGAAATTAGTTTATTCTTTCTCGTTTATTTTTCGTGGTTACGTAATTGACTAAGTGGAAAAATGACTGAAGAAAAAGTGGATATGGCTGCTATGATGGAGTATATCAAGCGGTTGGAGAATAAAATTGAGACCATGGAGGAGGAGAAATCACAATATTGTGCCTCCATCATCTCACCCAAGTCTAAAGGATCTGATCACGACAGCATTTTCAAAGAAGCAGTGAAAAACAACGGTCGTTTGGCAAAAGAATGACTATGGAGGATTTGGGTGGAGATAACGGCATTGAACGTGGTGCGCAATGGCAAGCACCAGGAAGGAATGATCAAGGAGCGGCAAGAATGTTTGACAATCCAGAAAGGCAAAACGTGAGCCGCATTGGGAATACGAAAATCCCTAAATTGTCGATTAAAAATTTTACGGGAGAAGAAATTTATCCTGGGTTGGCAGCAGGTTTCAGGCAGTGGGCCTACCTGTTTATTGATGCAGTTGATGTCGCAAAACTGTCGTCTGGTTTTAGGTGGACAGAGCGTCTCAAGGTAAATAAGTTGGGTGAACACCTGGAAGACGTAGCGGCAAGTTATCTTTAAGCAAACATTATGACTTGGTGGCAGATATCCCAAAAATTATATTACGTGCTGGATCAGTTATATCACGCATTTAAAGTAAATATCACGCATCAACAAGCAGCAGCATTATTTGCGCAAGAAAAGGATGTTCGGAGGTCATGGACCCAACATCTCTTATACTTGGTGGCTTTAGCGAGCGAGAGTGGATCTCACGAGCGTTTGATTGTGGAGAATATTGTCAAGTACGCAGCACCTGGATTGAAAATGGGGCTAATGATACGTTATAACCCATAACATATTGACTACATATTGCACGCACAAGAACTCATTGCGTGGACGCAAAATGTGGAACATGATGTGGTGAAGAAACAAGCAAGAAATGTTGTAAATTTTGTGGATGAGAGAAAGTTGAAACGAACGTGTTTCGCCTGTGGCATTGATGGTCATACGCAGAAGTATTGTCGACAAGGGAATCTAAGAAACCAGATCAAGTATTGTACGCAAACCAACGTCAAAGGAGATGAAAATGGCGAAAAGAATTTCGTATTATCGACAATTGAGTGATGGAAAAAATCATAAAAGATGTTGAAGAAGGACACAATGGTCGATGATGACATTGGGATAATTGATAGTGGTGCCAGCCGGCATCTTGTATCTAGTGAAGATTTTTTAGAAGATGCTAGGGACTATGATGATAATGAAGATCTATTTTTACCTGATGGAGCAAAGTTGAGCGTCACGAAAGTTGAAAAAGTGCGTTTGAAGAGCAAATTTTCAACTATACTGATCACAGAAGCGTACTATGCGCAAACAACTAGCGAAGAATCTTATCTCACTTGGAAACTTGAAAAAAAGGGATGCACGTTGAAGACACTGACAAAAAGATGAAAATGATGCATGGAAACGACGCATTATTTGACGTGGAAATGACTGGATTTGTATTTACGGCAAGGCTAGGTTCGGCAAAAAATATTGAGTGTGTGTGAAAAGTTCTCGAACATGATAATGACAACCATGGAGAATAACGAGTGTGATGATCCGCAGGGGGGTCATTGCATCATTTTCACTTACGATTAGGGCATCAATCTGACGATACAGTGGAGAGATTAGCCAAGGATCCAGTATCAGGAATCAAGCTGACAGACAAGCGCAGACCGAATTGCTTAACCTGTGCCGAGGGCAAGGCGACGCGAACGAAACAACCGAAGCAGGACAGCGGGCAAACGAACCGATAGACAGAATCGGTGGCGTTATCTGCAGCGATTTAAAAGGGCCAATTACGCCAAGGGATCGACGTGGAAACATATACTTAATTGTGTTTGTGGATCATTTCTCGAATTACGTTCGTGTATTTCCTGCGAAGTCTAAGGATCAAGCCGCAAAAAAGGTTGAACACTTTTTGTCATGGTTTGAAGGAGAATTTAACTGTAGGATTCACGTTTTACGAACTGATGGCGGTGGAGAATCGCAATGTGGATCTATTTTGTAAACGGACTGGAGTCAGAAGGCAGAATCCCGAAGAGGGTAACCCAGCATCAAACGGAAAGGCGGAACGAATGAACAGAACGATATTTAATATGATCAGATGTATGATCTTTTGGATCTGGAGTTCCGTTAACATTTTGGTCTGAGGCAGTGGAATATGCAAGCTACATTTTAAATTGAAGTGCGACCCGTGCAAACGTACGGAAGATGCCACCCATTGAAGTCTTAACGAAAAAGAAGGCTAACATTTCAGATATTGTGATTTTTGGATCGCCGTGTATGGTTTGGCGCGACGCGAAGAATAAGTCACTCGGTAAACACGCTGAGAAGGGGTTAATTATCGGAAAGAACGACAAGATAAAAGGCTATAAAGTGTTACTTTTGAAGAACAGAGTGGTGACGACTACCAGGCACGTGTATCACGTCGAGACATTGGGTGAAAGAGAAAACGAGAAGCTGCCACGTATGATGAGCGAGGACGTAAAAATATGTCACGAAAACAGTGGAGATAATGCAGCTTCGAAGGATAAAGCAAAACAAGTTTGAGAGAAGAAACCAAGACAAGATTTACCGCAAAGAAAGTCAACGAGGATGATCCAAAAGACTCAGAAGTTAATTGAACTAGAAGCAGATGAATAGCAGTGTGGAACGAACGAAGGAAACATTTCGAATGATAATGATGAACCGAATGGCACAAGTGATGAAAATTCATTTTTTTGCGTTTGCGGTTTTCGATGTGAACAATCCGGATAGTGGAAAAATTACACCGGACCCGAAGGGTTATTTCGAAGCTCATAAGGGTAGCCAATCCGTGAAGTGGAAAACAGCTGAAAGGGCAGAGTTAAAGCCCTGGAAGAATTGCAAACATGGGAATTGATGAAAAATCGAATGAAGTGAAGACATTGCCAACTAAGTAGGTTTATAAAACCAAATTGAAGAACGATGGTACGGTGGAGCGATATAAAGCACGGTTGGTAGCTCGCGGTGACAAACAGATTTATGGAGAAAATTCTTTTTTTTATGTTTTCAACAGTGATGGAAATAAATAACAGGAAGTTTATTTTAATATTGTCGATTGTGCGGAATGTGCCTGCGAGGCACGGAGCACGGAGACGTACCGAGCGCTTGCCCGAAGGCGGCTACGGAAAAAGAGTTCGACAGTTACCCCAAATTCCTTAAGGCATGGAAATCTCGAATGTCATTGAAAAGATTGGATGTTACGAGTTCGAAGAAGCTGATGCTCAAACTAAAAAGAAATCGCTATTGCCTGAAGCAGGCTGGAAGACTGTGGTAGGTTAAGATGATTTTTTCCCAGTGTTTATCGGACACTTGCGTCTTTGTGAGGATTGATGACAAAGGAACAATAGTGGTCGGAGTATATGTTGATGATCTGTTGGTTACATCAACAGAAACGAAACTTGTGGATGATTTTTTCAAGGACATGCAGATACTGAAATTAAAGGACCTGGGTAACGTGGAAAAGTTCCTTGGTATGAGAATTTGGGGGCCCTATAGATGGATACACCATAGACCAAGAGGGAAGCATCGTCGAGATGCTTGAACAGCATGGTTTGCAGGAGGCAAACGAAGTTAAAACACCTGTTACGAGCCTGGAAGACACGAAATAATTTAATAAATTGTTAACAACTGTATCTCGTGGAAATACGCCCACAATAAAGGATTTTCAGTCTCTCGTGGAAGGTTTACTATGGATTTCACGAGTTTCTCGTCCAGATGTATCATTTGTCGTGCATCATGCAACTAGGCACCCGCACGCGCCGAGTTTGAGTGATTTTAAAGTTGCGAAACAAATAGCGATATATTTAAAAGGAAGCAAGAAGTTAAAGTTGCATTTACGTGGAGATAACGATTTAAGACTACCAATGCGAATTGTGAGTTATATTGATGCTGACTATGCGGCTGGCCGTGAAGATCGCAATAGTGTCAGCGCAAACGTGATTTAATGAGTGGAGTTATAGCAGGGTGGAATTGTAAGAAACAGGGATCTGTTGCTTTATCGACTGCAGAGGCGGAGTTTGTCGTGGCCGCTGCAGGTGGACGAGAGGCATTGGGATTGAAGGAGATGTTCGAAGAGATTAGAATTAAGACGAAGACCCCTATAGTTTTGAAGATCGACAACCAAGCCGCAATCAGGCAGCTCAAGAACGAAGCTAGCGCGGCAAGTGCCAAGCATATCGATGTAAAGTGGGAGTTTTTAAAGGATTTCGCGAAAAGAGTAATTGTGGAGCCAGAAGATGTATCCAGTGGAAGTATCGTTGCAGATTTGCTAACGAAGACATTGCATGCACCAAGAATCAAGGAATTATGCGAACAAATTGGACTGAAGTAAATGGTATTACGTTTAAGGTCTCATTCCGCCACTGCTGGATATACATTTTTTTACGCTTACGTCCATGTGTCTTGTGCACGAAGCCGCGGTACCCTAGGAAGGAGTGTTGGAATTTCGGATGATGTGATCTATGATGAAAACTGACGTTTAAATTCCTGCTATTGAGATTATCGTGGTTTCTTGCATATTGAGAGTTTAAGGTTAAGTAGTATTTTAGCCAAAACTACACTTAATTTTTACATATATATACTTTCATTTTGTCGAAAAACGGAACATCGAGCACTTACCTCCGGATCAACTCCCTTACGTCCTGCACTAGCACGCACGACATTTAAGTGGAACCGACGCATATACCGATAAACAAGCCCTGTACTAATCGATAGGGAAGGCACTACACTACAAGAAGGCATCTGAACGCACTAATCGGTGTTTATTGGTTCTACGGGGAGTTAAGGACAGTTAGGCGGTAATCTACATTTTTTTACATGCTCCCTATAATCCTGCCTTAATTCAATTCATCTTTTTGTACAGAAAGCTGTCATTTCCCGCCCTACGGGAAAATCGTCACGGAAAAATCCCCAGATGTATTTTTCAATATGTAATTTCCTTATTGGATATTATTCGATAGAAATTTTACTCTGAAACCCCTATTAGCAGGCTTTTTCTAGCTAGAATATCGTGCCTAGGACCCAAATTCACTTTATCCAGGCAATTTAGAAAACTAAAACTACGTAATCGACCCTAAATGCTGTCTTCGTGTGACGAATCACTAGTCACTGTATCATCTAAGACCTCTGTTCCCTAAATGGATGTCGCTGCAAGCTGGAGAAGTTCTACATGGTGGCTCGTCTGGAGTTCTCCTTTCCAGGAGAAGTCGGTGAGTCGGCTCCGATGCTTGTTCTTCCTGCGTTTCGGCGCGCTAGCGTCACTCTCCACAGTATGAGTTCCGGGTGGTATGCTTGCCAATCCTAGCACAAAGAGTTTAACATCCCCGAATCGTTGACCAATGTCATCTTCTGCCCAAGCCTCAGGGGACTGCTTGGTAGAACGCTTCTTGAAGATGCGGTTGTCATAGTATTCATCGACAAAATCATTGTGCTGTGCCCAAATCTTGCTAATTATCGCTCCTCCAAATTGGCGCGTTAGGTGCTTTTCGTGGCGCTCGACCACGGCAGAGAAGTCGTTAGTGTTGCACTCGACCAGGCCTCTAGGCGTACTAGGATTGCACGACTGGGGTTCATTCTCTACAGACAAACCGATGGCAATAACGCCGCCAATAAAGATTTGGAGGGCTTCGTGCACGGCAAATACCAATTGTTGCTGTTCATCGACCAACCGTGCATCGTAAAGACGCCGTGAGAGTGCTGATGATTGATATATCTCCACCGCAATTCTTAACTCACTTAAAATCGGGTCACCGTCAGGATTGTCATTCTCAAAGTGCCTTTGAAAACTGTGTTAAAATTGCTCGATAGCTGTCGTAGTGTACCTCAAATTTCGTACTTACAAAATTTGAGTGAGATAATCCACTAACAAACAAATATTTAAAACGTTTATTCCCGGGCACTTAAATCCACTGACCTACCGTTTAAGCCTCGCTGTATACACTTACGTAGAATAATGACGTGGTGAGGTCACTATATCAACACTTAGGGAACAATCAACCCTGAAGTTAATGCACACACACCTTCTTAGTTAACTTGGTTATAGTAGCGGTGACGTTCGGGTTGTGTTAAGGTCTTGTAAGTAGTTCAGGCGCTTGGTGTCGGAGGAGTCATTTCTTAAAAGGGGGAAATTATCGTAGCTATTAAAGTTAAGATATAGTATTGTGGATTGACGGTTAAGGCACTATTATTAGTTACCATGGAAACCGTAAACCTGTCCAAGTCGATCCCGCGTAATTACGGTGAGTTCTTACCAAAGATTAGACGCATAGGATGATTGGATGACCTACATGATTTATGATTTATATGTGCACCACATATAAATCAGGACAAAGGTAAATCAGGTAGCTTAAACAAAACCCACAAATAAAATCACTTCCAAATATTCCTTCTCCTTCGCAAGTCGTCTACACACCACAGTGCAGACTTCTTTCGTGTTCTTCAAGCTTCGATTCCCTCACCAAGTGCTCGGTACTTCGAACAGGTTATGAGCCCAAGCAAGATGTCCTCTGCTCAAGATTCCGCCACCAAGGTTTCTATCGATAAATTCGATGGCGATAACTACGCGACGTGGAGCCGCTACATGCGTGGCGTGTTCCTGACCAAGTCGACGTGGCACTTGGTCAACCGGGAAACCACTCCCTCCTTCGCTGATCCTCGCGCCAGTGACGAGTATGTCAAGACGAACAACATTGCGTTCGGCTTGATGCTGCTTCACATGAGTGCGGATTACCATCACGTGGTTGATGACTGCGAAGAAGCATGGATTGCGTGGGCGCGGTTGTAGAGTCTCTACGGCGGATCGCAGAAGGCGGGACGGATCTTCTTGAAGAGACAGCTGTTCAGCATGGAGATGGAGGAAGGCGGCAATGTGATGCATCATTGCAATTAAGTTCTCAACATCAGCGCCAAGCTCAGACACATCGGCGCTAAGATGGAGGACGAAGACGTGGCGATCTGCTTGTTGCGCAGTCTCCCCAAGAGCTACGAGAACGTATTCTCAACTTGGAGATGAGCAGCGCGGAACTGCGATTGCAAGACGCTGTGAAAGTGCTAACAAATGAGCACATCAAGAGACAAGGAAACAAGACGACATCGGTGAAGACTGAAGAAGCAACCAAGGCCTTCAGTACCGAGCGTGAATTCCGTCAATGCACGTTCTGCGGAAAATTGGGGCACACAGTGAAAAAGTGCTGGACCAAGCAGAAGGAAGACAACCGGGGAGCTCGACGCTGCGGCAACAATGCCCTTGGACGCGGAGCAAATCAAGTCCAGTGGCAGGGCAACAATGGCAACGGCAACAACTACGACTATGATCGAGTGGCGTTTGCTGTTTCGCTGGAATGCGAACTTTCAACAACCAAGACCATGGTAGGAATGTGGGCGATTGACAGCGGTGCAACTCACCACATCTGCTACGACAAGTCCAAGTTTGAAGTTCTGGACGACCGCAATGAAGGCGAAGTGCTGGTCGCAGACGGGAACAAGGCTGCGATCAATGGAGTTGGAAATATCGTCGAAAATGTGATCCTGTCCAACGGTGAAGAGCGAGAAGTTGAAATCAAGAACGCACTTTACGTCCCAAGCATGAACAAGAACCTATTGTCGATACCCCAGATCAACAAAAGCGGCAAGTTCCAAGTGGTATTTGATGGAGATGAGATGAAGATTTCGCGCAAAGACCCCGAGCAAGTGGTGGCGATGGCGGATCTTATGAATTGACCCTACTGGCTCCGCACATCTCAACGGTCTGTGAATGCTACATCGCGACCGAAATTTGAAGATTTGCATGCGCGAATGGGCCATACACCAGTTGATGTTTTGCGCAGAATGATCTCGAAAGGCATGATCAAGGATGTCAAGATGCCATCAAAGCCTGATGGATCAAGCGTGTGTCGCGGCTGCCAAGAAGGAAAGATGGTGCAACGACCATTCCCAAGCAACCCAAACAAGCGCCATTATGGCCCGTTTGAGCTCCTGCACATCGACACTTGTGGACCGATGGAAGTTGACTCGCTGGGTGGAAGCAAATACTTACTTCTGATCGTCGATGAAGGCAGTGGATGTATGAAGGGTTTCAGTCTGCGCGCCAAATCCGACAGCGAAGAGTGCATCAAGAAGTACATCACTGCGGTGCAGAAGCAGTTTGAATACAAGGTAAAGTCTATTCGACACGACGGTGCACGGGAATTCGCGACAGCTTCGCTTAAGGCATTCTATGACGATCAAGGAATAGAGCAGCAGGTCACCGTTCCATATGCGCACCAGACAAATGGCACAGCGGAACGGGCGATTCGAACTATTGTGACGATCGGTCGCAGTATGCTCCACCATGCCAAGATGGATAAGTGTTTTTGGGCCGAAGCAGCTATGACGGCGATCTACATCAAGAATCGTCTGCCCTCACCCAAATGCGAAGACAAAACTCCTTTCGAAATCGTCAACGGATTTCGTCCAAGTGTGAAGCACATGCGTGTATTTGGCTGTCAAGCATTTATGCTGACCCCCAAGGAAAAACGGTCGAAATGGGATCCGAAGGCTCGTGAAGGACTGTTCGTGGGATACGAAGAAGTGTCGAAGGCATACCGCATCTACGACATTGAAGCGGATCGAGTGGTGATATCGCGTGATGTCACCTTCAACGAGTCCAAGTTTGCGTTTTCACCAACGCTGCCACAAGAAACTGTGGATGACACTGCTCTGGATTTTGACTCGATGAGCATCAGTGATGAGCTTCATCCCATGCAGTTCAAACAAACTGGAAAACGCAAGGATCGTTCAAACAATCAAGAGCAAGCGTTTCAACGGACTCCTTCTGCTCGTCGTGGAGCCGGACTGGAAGAAGCAAGTGCGCCAGAAGACCTTGAGTGGCGCCAAGCAAAACGGCGATCAAGCACCCGAACCAACTTTGACGAAGAGTGGAAAGGCAGCGATGGCGATGATGATGACGCCACACCTGAAGACTTTTGGCGAGCGAGTGCCAACGCAGTTGAAGGTTCTACAGACTTGTCCGAGCCGACAACGTTTGAAGATGCTATTGGAGGACCGGATCAAGTGCATTGGCGTAAAGCGATTTGTGCTGAGTTAAACTCGATGAAACTTCGCGGCGTGTTTCGAGCGACAAAGTTGCCAGCTGGACAACACACCATTGGCACCAAGTGGGTGTTTAAGATCAAGCGCAAGGCCGATGGATCGATCGAGAAGTACAAGGCGAGACTTGTCGCAAAAGGGTTCAAGCAGAAACAAGGCATTGACTACACGGAAACGTTCTCGCCTGTAGTCAAGTATGTGACTTTGCGGATGGTGATTGCAATCACGAAGTACTTCGGGTGGTCACTGGACCAACTGGATGTAGTAACAGCCTTCCTGTACGGAGAGATGAAAGAAAAAGTGTTCTGCGCGATCCCAGAAGGTGTCGACATTGATGAAGAATTTGACTGCTTTGAATTGGTGAAAGCGATCTACGGACTGAAGCAAGCATCGCGAGTATGGAACGAGACTTTTCATGAGTTTGTTTGCTCGATTGGATTTCAAGCGTCCAACTTCGACCCATGCCTCTATATCAAGGTTGCAAGAGGACAGTGCGTGCTATTATTGGTCTACGTCGATGATGTGTTGGTAACAGGAAGTTCGACTGAGATGATTGCGCGCACCAAGAGTGATTTGAGGAAGCGTTTCGAGATGACTGACAGCGGCAAGTGCGCGTTCGTATTGGGCATCGAGCTGGTGGACAACATCGACGGCAGCGTGACAATGTGCCAGCGACGATACGTGGAAGATGTTCTCAAGCGCTTTGGCATGAGTGATTGCAAGGCCGTCATCAGCCCAACGGACATCAGTTCTCGACTCACACCAAGCAACGCAGCAACCAAGATCAACGCTCCGTTTCGTGAGGCAGTAGGTGCTTTAATGCATCTAATGACCGCGACAAGACCGGATATTGCCTTTGCAGTGGGCTACGTTTCGCGCTTCATGGAGAAACCCCAAGTCGAGCATTGGATGGCGGTCAAGCGCATTCTTCGTTATCTACAAGGAACCAAGTCACACGGCATCTGCTTTAAGCCCGACAACAAGGTGGACTTCTGCGGCTACTCGGATGCAGACTGGGCCGGTGATCATGAAGACCGCAAGTCGACGTCAGGATATGCTTTTATCCTGATGGGTGCTCCGATAAGCTGGGGAAGCAAAAAGCAATCAAGTGTGTCGCTGTCAACAAGCGAAGCGGAGTACATCGCGCTAAGCCTGGCAATTCAAGAAGGCAAGTGGGTGCATCGCTTATTATGCGAGATTCTGGATGCCGCAGAGGACAAGTCTGAACCCGAGCTCAAGATCATGGAGGATAACCAATCGTGCATCAAGATGACGAAGAATCCGGTGAACCATGGTCGAGCCAAGCACATCGACATCAAGTACCACCACATTCGAGATGAAGTCAAGCGTGGTGATGTCACATTGGAGTACTGTGAAACTGCGATGATGCTAGCGGACATCATGACGAAAGGACTGCCGGGACCACGCCACAAGGACTTAACGGCAGCGCTTGGCATACACGCGTGTTCGCATTGAGGGGGCGTATTGTGGGTTGACGGTTAAGGCACTATTATTAGTTACCATTGAAACCGTAAACCTGTCCAAGTCGATCCCGCGTAATTACGGTGAGTTCTTACCAAAGATTAGACGCATAGGATGATTGGATGACCTACATGATTTATGATTTATGATTTATATGTGTACCACATATAAATCAGGACAAAGGTAAATCAGGTAGCTTAAAACAAAACCCACAAATAAAATCACTTCCAAATATTCCTTCTCCTTCGCAAGTCGTCTACACACAGTGCAGACTTCTTTCGTGTTCTTCAAGCTTCGATTCCCTTACCAAGTGCTCGGTAAATTCTAACAGTTTGCAATGAGGAAGCGTGCAAATTGTGTTGGACCAAATGTAATTTGGTCCTACTTAGTTTACTTTAAATAAACCCAGATAGAAAATAATCAATGTATTAATTATAATCGATTAAGTATATATATATATGAATATATATACACTTAGAGACGTGAGTGCTAGAAGGTAAGTTTAAGAGTGAATATATTTATGAGTGGTTAAGAGCTAACTAGTATAATTAGACCTAGACTAATCATAGTAACATGTAGTATAAAACTGATCTTAATGATATTTTTATCATTAAATGACTTGTCAGATTCAATTATATCAGAATCTGTTCTCAAAGGTGGATTATGACAACTTATAATCCAATATTCACAATTTCATGTATTACGACTGAAATTGAACTGTGATTTTTCTATTCAAATATCACTTATGTAATGGTACCCCATTACATCACCCCCACTCAAGCTGGTTGGCCAATAATATATCGTAATATTGGCCAATCGAGTGGTGGCACTTGTTGGTCATAACGATATTCAGTTATAACTCATCTTGACCAAAAGTAATCTGATGGTCAGCAAACGCAGCGGCGCTCCTACGAGCACTGCCGATGCCTCGAAAACAGACATCACCTCTGCATCGCGTGCGGAGATGTCATCGAACGCCGACGCTTCGAACGTAGTGTCGAAGCGCAAGGCAACTTCACAAGATCGCTTGTCTCTCGTGGCAGACGCTGTGGAAGCAGTGTCTAAGCGAGGGCGGGGAGACGTCGCGAATGCAGCGTCTTCCGCATCTACACCTGCCGCAAGGCGGATGTCAAAGAAGAAGTTTAACGACCTCTTCGGGGAGTCATCCGACTCCGAGTATGAGGGCAAGGACGATAATGTCCCTGTCAGCTACTCTAGTGGGGTTAAGACCACCAGGTCCGCTTCGCCGTTAAGTGATGGCGAAGTGGCTTCTGACGCCGTCGATTACGACAGCGACAACTCGATGAGGCGGTGGCATGAGGAACGTAGGGCTCCTCCTGGACCTCGTCATTCGCCAGGTCGTAGCGAAGACGACTTTGAGACGGTAGGTGGTGCCCCACCCGCCAAGAAACATCGTGCGGAAGCGGCTTACACTGCTTCCGATTCACTGTGTCGTGTTGAACGTTATGTTCCGTACGAAGTGGGGTTTTGGACCCCTGCATGGGCTCTTGCCTATGATAGTGGTGGGGATATGAAACGTGACTGTCAATACCCACTGTTTGACATTAATACCCTTGACGACTGCGAGGACCTTCGCAATCGTCGTTTCGATCGTAGTACTGACGATAGACGTCGGTACTTCATCGGCCTTTTCTACCAGGCTCGTCACTATACGAACCGGAAAGGGTCGAAAAATAGTAAGGATGACAAAGACGCCCTTACTCAGAGTTGGAATGCCTTTGTTGAGAATTACAACAAAGATCCCGACAGGTACGTGAAGAAGGTTCACGCAAACCGCGAGCGCTTCTTAAAGTACTCGGTAACAGGTAAAATGGAGTATGTCCATTTCACTTGTATTAAAGAGGGTTTCTCTTGTGGGGTTCCTTCGAGCATGAAATGCCCGTGTTGTCCCCCTGGAGCTCCTCGGCTGACCGAAAAGGATCTTAGAGGGTACCGAGGCTTCTCAGTACCCGCTGAAGTTAAGTGCTATGTCGATGCTCTTAAGGCATCGGAAGCTTCGCAGGCATCAGCACCTAACGTGGGCGTGCCGCCCTCATCAACACTTAGTGTTGACGCTTCTTTTGAGTTCGAGGAGAAGTATCCTTCTCGAACTCACGCAGGAGGTCAGGGGCATCCGCCCTCAACACCTTGATCGGTTCCCAAGAGTCAAACTCTTGGGAATATCCCAGCCAACGCACCAAGTACTCGGTACGCTGCCCCTTCTTATAGGGAACCGAGCGCTTCGAAAGCAAGCGCTCGAGAATGTAGCGCTTGTTCCCCTGACTGTCAATCAGGGGCGGCGGGGTTGATAGTTCCCTCGGCGCTGTCGTTGTGGCGCATGGCCATCAGGTCCGCATCCTTGAGAAGCGCTGTGACTCCTTGAGGGAGGACATGTGTAATGGGGTACCATTACATAAGTGATATTTGAATAGAAATATCACAGTTCAATTTCAGTCGTAATACCTGAAATGTGAATATTGGATTATAAGTTGTCATAATCCACCTTTGAGAACAGATTCTGATATAATTGAATCTGACAAGTCATCTAATGATAAAAATATCATTAGATCAGTTTTATACTACATGTTACTATGATTAGTCTAGGTCTAATTATACTAGTTAGCTCTTAACCACTCATAAATATATTCACTCTTAAACTTACCTTCTAGCACTCACACCTCACAGTATATATATATATCATTATATATATATACTTAATCGATTATAATTAATATATTGATATTTTCTTAACTGGGTTTATTTAAAGTAAACTAAGTAGGACCAAATTACATTTGGTCCAACACAATTTGCACGCTTCCTCATTGCAAACTAACAGTGTAAGCCGCGTAACAGCAGCCCTGTTACACCTGGTAGCACTTCGTGGTCCATCCTAACGACCACTTTTGATACGTTCCGCTAGTTAACCAGCAGTTCGAAGGTTTAAGAGCCACTAGCTGTCATGGCAACAGCCAGTGAACGTGATCGTGAGCGCCAGCTCGCGCGCGACCTAGTTACGGAAAACTTCCCTAACTGGCCACCGAGTGCT
>MIQA02018562.1:0-21406 GCA_001887855.2 Sclerospora graminicola
CTTTTGTGTAACCTACCCCAAATAACCCGGCTGACCAGTCATGTGCCTTACCCGAAGTAGCCCGGTTAACTCCGACTTTGTGTACCCGCCTGGCCGGTACACCGAACCCAGCTGGTACCAGTACGGCTGGTACATTGTACCCGGCCGGCTCGGTCGGATGGCCACCCATCCGAGCCCCTTGGCCGCTGGCGCTAGCAATTCCCTGACAGCTTCTCATCCGATCCGGGTGCCTCCTTCATCCACTAGAACACTCATCTTCCTTCTGGCTCCCTTCACTCATACCTTACAAACAATCCGCCACCAGTCTGCCACTCGGCCGTCCAACATCCGCGGTCTTCCCGTCTGCTTAGCCTGTTAGCCCGACTGTTCATGCCTTCTATCACGTTCGTCCGGCCTGATCCCAGGCCTGGTGCCGTCCGGCCGCTCGTAGGTGCGTCCGGCGGCTCCTAGATCGCGTCTTCTTATTGACCGGTCCGGGCATCCGGCTAAGGGCGACATTTCAGCCAATCCGGTGCGGGCATCCATCATCATTAGTCCGTTAATTTCTGGAACACTTCACCAAAGGGCCTCATTTCATTACCTTTGCCCCTGACTCTATCCCGACTGTTGGATTTTCTCTACGGTGGGACTGCGAACCCGCATTTCCCGGTCCCAGGGCAGGGCCTTAACCACTGCACCAAACGAGGTCGGTAGTCGAGAACTTTAGAAAATACGCATATTCCAACGGCTTGAACAGCAAAAATATACTATTCTTCACATCGTCAATATCCGATATCTGCATCAGCCTAAGTGACACATAGTCGTTGCTGCGCCGAAACAAATGTGACGCTCTCACGAGTGACTTGAGAAAAGCGACGTCGAGTACCATACATCGCCCTCAGACCTTACTTCGGTGATAGCATTCATAACAGTGCACAGCTTGTGCTTAAATTGTTTCTTTTGGTTCGTCTTGCCATCATGAGCGTATGTTGTAACATCACTTGAAAGCCATGGCAGGGGAGCGGTCGTTTTGTATTTCTGCAAACGCAGAATCAAACGCAACTTCTGGAAGATCCACTTTGTTCCACAAGCACATAATTGGCTTTGGGCTCAGACTAAAAGTTCGCCCCAAACTTCTTTTCGTCATCCACCACGAAAATATATTAGTCCTGCTCACGGTCGCTGGTGGGATGGCGAGCTCTAACCAATAGTATTCTCACGCTAGTTCTGGAGACTGTGAGAACCACGAAAATCACCACCAGCCTCTCATTTGCTTCGCTACCCAAATCCAATTGGTACGCTCAATGACGAAACTACTTCATTGCTGATGAAAGACGTCGGATCACATGATAGAAAAGTGAAAGGTAACATAGGAATTTCTGGGAAGCTTGTGCTTAACTGCACAGCATTCACTTGCCCCTTCCATCGCGACGATAGAAATGATCCGTTTGCTGTCCTTGAACCCGTCAACATGGGAGCTGTTTTACTGTCAATATGCTCCAAAACGACTGATTAACGCGATCGGTAAAGTGTTTACGGTGACCCCCGCTCCATTCTTGCTTCCAAAATCTCACGGCCCCTATACTGGACGCTTCGTAAAGTTTATTTCAGTATAAATCTGCATGCGTTTGGGACCCACCTTGGTTGGCTCAGCTTTGACATGGAGGGACTGTTTTGGCATGAATTTAACAAGATAGAATGGTCAACAGCTATATTGAAAAATTACCTCAATCCTTTTCTTATATGCAGTGGATGAATGCTTGTCCTGGTAAAGAAGAAAAAACTCGAGGAAATATGGTGTATGTCAACAGCCAGAAGGTTTCGAAAAAGTAGTATTTATCTAAGGCTTAAAACAATTCTGCGATACTCTCCGAATCATTGCGAACAAGCTTCAAGAGACCCCACGCGACTTTGAATCCGATCCACGTTCAAGTGAGTTGGCGGGTTTTGTCGCAATATTCAGACGATACACGAAAAATGGTAAAACTGTTTGCTGTTATGACAAGAACCTGGGCGCAGAATGCTCGCTTGGAGTACATGGAGGAATCTTTGCCTCTCCGGATTGCTGAGGTGATGTCCCGTAGGATATCAGAGCTTGTTACATACGTAACGAGTGAGGACACATATAGTGTGCTTTCGGGATTGGTGCATTATGTGACATGGATGGCAGTGCTCTGACGTTTACTGGCATCGAGTGACCATTCTATCGATGTTTGAACCTTCAGGAAAGACTGGTACGTATTGGTGCCTTGTAGAAGGGCTGGATCGATGGATCATACGACATGCCAGATTTTTGGTCGAAGGTGTCCCTGGATGACAAAATGGACCTCTTTCATCGCAGTATATTAGAGGCTAAAAGGATTTGAATCATGTCATCGCGGCTGTCATTCATTACTCAAATTGACCATCGTTCTGCCACTATGCAATTAAACACCTTCTACGCCCGAAGCCACGCAGATAGGCGATGTGTCTTAGATATAGGCTGCACGAGTCTCCGTACAGACACATATCATATCCTGTGGGAGTGTCCGCGAGCTCAAGCCTTATGGAGACGAGTATTGCAACACTGGCGTGGAAAAATGATCACTGATTCACGCTTGGATGGATTTCAAACTGCAATAGTGACTAGGTGCGCCCCACCGGTAGGTACTGAGATAAAAAAGGCCATGATGAGGCAGTATGGATGGTATGATGATAATTATACCGAAGTTTTCCGTCGATTATGGAAGGGTATTTGTGGAATTGGGATGGCGTGGCTATGGCAATTGCGAAATCAAACCATATTCCAAGGAATAGTGAAAGAGGCGCATGAACATTTGGAATTTGTATGGAATCAAGTCCGAGCTCAAGTTGAAGCAGTAGCTGAATATGAATCCAAGGTTTATGTGTTACGAGAAGAGGGGATCCGACTGAAAATCAGTTCACAGTGCATCTTCACCCATTTACCAGCACCGGACCCACATTATAGTAACAATTCCCAGGACCACAGTTATCTGTCCAGAACGGTTAACTTATCCGTCAAGCATTGCATTCTAGATTAGACATGTTTATAGTAGCTAATAGTTAAGACTAATTAGACTACATTTTACTACTCAATACCGTTTTATAACGGTGGAAAAAAATTAAATGCCGGTTCCATCAAGGAACATTATGCTCGGTTTTCGTGGCTTAACTCGTTACAAGGGTTGTCAAGCCTGAGTGATGCGGCTACCAAAAAACTCGGCTCTAGTCGCGATAAGTGTTGGTAAGTGCGCTCCATTCGACAATGGTGGAATTGAGCTTGCGAAATTGCCAGATGGAATCTGGAAAATCAAAGTTGAGGCAGGAGCTGAAACGTCATGAAGCTGTCAAATCGTTCCATTGTTCTTCCACTTCCTTCGACTCCACCAGCAGTCTTGACCAAATACTGTCGACCACGTGTTGCGTGATGATGCTTTTACGCTGCGACTGCTTCTGAGATCTTTTTGGATGGACTCGGAACCACCGCATCAACCGGGCGAGGTCGTTTGAAGGGCACATTGAGGTGGAGTCAGGACTGAACATGCACGACATTTCACAAAATAGAATAGTAACTCTTTCTCCTCTGGTGGTAAAGCTAACAGACAGCCGAAGCGTTCCCGTGCTGTCAATGACTGTTTCTGTGCTATCTACAGTAGAAAGTGAGTGGTGGGTGGATATGTTTGTTACGTGTAATATGGCTTCCCTAGTTTTTGACGACTCGGAGGCCGTAATTATCGGCAACGATCTGATCATGGAACGCTTGAAAAATTGCTGTTAATGTCACTAATATGTGAAGTATGCGATGTTTCATCCCCTCAGCTGCTCCACCAGTGGTTTTTCCTCGAGCTCTGTTGAACTGAGAGATAAAACACAATGTGAATGGAAATTGGGTTTATTCAATCTGTAGCGGGAAAAACAACCGCGAAGCTTGGTCTATCCCAGCCTAGTCTCATCAAAGGGAGTACAGTCTTTAGGAACGCATGTGTAGGCTAGAAGAAGATTCTCCACTCCAGTGCCTCCAAGATTTTTGAAACCACCTACTTGGTAAAAACTAGGTGAAGCATCTTCATACAACTCGGATGGATCTGTCGTGTTTTTACCGCCGCTGACAACGTTCCCCTTGCTGGTTGTCATCTCGAGATAAGCGACGCGCGTTTTCCCCTCATGTTGCTGAGTAGCCCATCGAACCTTAGTGATGTATTCCTCCTTTAGATTCATTTGGTGTATGTCGCCTTCACGTGCGCCGTGGAAAGTGGAATGTTCCTTACCATCCGGAAATTTAGAGATAAAACCGATACCGTCAACACGTTCTTTTCCGACGATCTTGACAGAGGTTACCTCCATTCCAGGTACAATGCCTTCTGTTTCGGTGTTTGGCACTGCAGAGATAGATTCAGGATCGTCCAATTGCATGCCGTATTGGATGCTGGGGCCAACCTTATCCGAGATCTTTTTACTTGATTCAAACTTGTTTCCTTTTTGTCCGTCTTTAGCAGTAGAGCTGCAAACAGCTAGAGCTAACGCAGCCAACACTTCCAGGAAATGTCGCATTATTAGTGTTCGATAGCAAAATCAGAAGTGAGCCCAAGTGAAACCCACTTACTCTCCTACGACTTGACAATGTTTTCCAATGTAAAGAAGTAGCAGCGGCCGATCCAATCACACCATCACATTGATAGAAATTGTATTTGTTGTCACAATTTGTTATGACTAAAGCGCAGCGTGATGGAACAAATTTCCAAAATGAAAACCTTCGTATCGACGAGCATCACGCCGCGGCAATTGTGTCACGTGCACGGATTCACGGTGTTATTGACGTGATGTATGAAAACAATCGAAAAAGCAAAAGCAAGCTCTTTGTCAGACCAGAAGAGGGAATGAAATCGCACGTTACTGTTTTTGCTTGCGTCACAACGTTTGTAATTGCTCTGCATAATACATGTATAGGTAATACTCCACATGTAATCCAAAGATTTAGTTCTCATCTTAGACACCAATACGTTTTGTGGTACTTATGGACCAAAGCTTAGGACACTCGGAAGTCTATCTGCATGGGGGCATGAGCGCTTTTGGATCGCTTCTTGTGGAACTGCAAAGTATAGCTCTGCGAAACTGTTCTGCTTTGTGCGCACGTCACATTCACATAAATTCATTATGGTTCATTGTACCTGGTTTTTGGTACAGAGGGGTGCGAATATCCTGAAGGGGGTGCGAATAACATCTCCCAAAAAAAAGGCCGAACGCCTACCGGTACATGTATAATCAATTCAATGATAGCGTACCGTTTCTACTATATAATCAATCCCACGCCAGATCGAAAAGCCGTATACCGGTAATTTCACCTAATTGTTTACGATAGTAATGCGAAAAAAAATTACGAGTAACGTAAAACATCAGTTTATCGCAGTACATCAGTTTTCCGCAGGAAACATCAGCTGACCAATTATGTGTGTGTATTTTTGCTACGCGTCCCACGATTGGCTGATTAATCGAAAGCAGCAGTTTTTCGCAGTAAAGATTTTCCGCGAAAAACTGATGTTTTTGATATTTTTGGTCGACTTTTAGGGTTTTTAAACGACATTTCTATGCCGCGAAAAACTGATGTTTTCGATATTTTTGGTGGTTTTTTGGTCGACTTTTGTCAGCTTGTATATTTTTCCAGAGACATCTCTAAGGATAACCCTTTACACCACCGCCTAGTCCATGATTCGAGCTTTTCATTGGTTCATGCGGATTCCACCTATCTGCTAATTGAACAAAAATATCCTAATTTTGCTAAGGTACCCTATTTCCTGCGATAAACTGATGTTTTACGTTATCACTAGATTTGCCATTGTTACCCCGTCGCTAACCTAATTTCTGGCCCCGGCGTAGTTGACGCCAATAATCCGATCTTCCGTCAGGATCAATTTAAGGATAGCACATGCGTAATGAAAATGTCGACGTCAGGCCCTTAAAGCCAGTATTACAGATACAGTGTAAAACTCCTAAATTGTCTATTATTCTCCTAGAGAGGTTTTATTCATACTTTTCCTCTACCCCATAACGATCGTTTTACAAAAAATATTATTTTTAAGAGTATTTTCATTTGAGCATGAGTATTACGAGCTCTTAGAAGCGTTGCTGGTGCAGCAACAAGGCAACAAAGTCAAGCAACCGGCTTTTCAACACACTTAACGATCCAACTCAGTCTCTCGGATAATAATAAAGGTGTATCAATACGTTTGGTACGTCATGTGCGAACGGGTAGCAATGTATATGTTTCAAAAATGTTTGTTTATATGGTGATGGTCTTAATTGTGACGAAATAGTCCAGATCGTCATCCTCAGGCACATCAAGCAGAAAATACTTACTGAACATGTTCATGAACTGTAAAATCTATCTTCGTCCAAGTCGTACAGTCAGGCCCATCCGTACTACTTCCTCCGGTGCCAAATAATTGAAAGTTTATGATCTATTCCAACCAATATTTCAAGAATTCAACGAATTGGATTGGATATAATAAAAGCCAAATACATACGCTACAACCTGGTATTCCACCCGTACCCCCCAACAGGTTGCGCAAAGCTACGAGGAATGTGTGTTTAGGCGTTTCGGGGCGAGCGAGGTCATCCGGCACGATAGGGAGCCCGGATTTATGGCAGACGTATTCCGAGCCTTCAACAAGATCTTAGGACAGAAACAGAGCGCAACTATGGCTTACCGCCCGCAGGCGAATGGAAAGGCCGAAAGGATGGTTCAGACTCTAACCAGAGCCCTCAAGATGTATGTGGTGGAGGCGGATCAGTGCGACTGGGACGAATATGCCGAGAGACTGGTTTTCGCTCTCAATTCGTCGTACGATCGGGTAAGGGGCGACACCCCTTTTTATTTGGCTTACGGATGGGATCCCCGATCCACTTTAGAAGCCGCCATACCAATAGGGTGCACTAGAAGCCGGGACAGAGACGCCCGTCGCTGGAGGATGGAAGTGCAACGCCACTATTCACTGGCGAGGGAACAAGTGAACGAACGCCTCCGACAAGCAATCAAGGACCGCGCCGATCAAAACAACGACCGCGCCAGGGAACACGGCATCGAGCCCGGCTCCCGGGTGTGGCTGTATCTGGATCGGGTCAAGGAGGGCTATGCACGGAAGTTGGCGCATATGTGGCATGGCCCCTTCCGAGTAGCAGAACTGGTCGGGGATCATGCAGTTAAGCTGGTCACGGCCGGCACGGAATATAGCGTTTTCCCGATAGTGCATGTTTCCAAGTTGAAGTTGGTTAAGCATTTCCCGGACCGCCCGAATACACGCCTTACGGTGGAAAGCGACCGGCTGGATTTCGATGAAGCTTTACTGCCGGAGGACAGTTGGGACAAGCCGTTAGACCCGGATGAGTACGAAGTAGAAGAAATTTTGGACGTTCGGAACGGACGGAAAACCCGGTTTGGGCGGATCCACAGAGAGTTTCTCGTGCAGTGGAAAAAGTGCGAGGAGCGGTCGTGGGTGGACGAACTGGATTTAAATTGTGGAGCTTTAATGAGAGAATTCGATCGCTGGCGGGCGAGCCGAAACCGCTTCGGGGTCATGCAGACCCACGAAGAAGGTGAGGCGGAGAATTAGTCCGTCCGGCTCCCGGGCAGCAGGCACGGCCGGATCAACTGACACCATTCAGCCGAGCAATCGGCGGATGGAAACTAGTCTGGTCAGATATGGGCCGATCGGGTGTTGGAATATCTTCGAATCAGTATGGTGCCGGATGGATCGGGTGTTGGAGTATCTTCGAATCAGTATGGTGCCCGATGGATCGGGTGTTGAGTATCTTCAATTCAGTATAGTGCCGGATGGATCGGGTGTTGGAGTATCTTCGAATCCGTATGGTGCCGGATGGGAGATGTCGGATAAGAAAGATGAACAAGTGGTTACTTCGTGGAAATTGGAAAGAAAAATGTATTATCGAGGTTAATAGCCATTAATGAATGGAGAAGATAAGAGTATGCAAGGCTAGCCTCATGGGTCATCCCTGGCGAAGCTCAGCAGAACTTGTTACGGAGTCGGGGCACGCGGAGGCCAGGGTGACGATCGGGGTCCTGCCGGAACTGGTTGCGCCACGGATCTTGTTGATCGAGCGCATCGAGCGAAGCTTGGAGAGTGGTAACCTGACGCCGACCCAATCCTGGATACCAAGTCCCGCTTTCGGCCGAGTTCCCGCTTTTCTCCACCCGGCGGTTGGCCAGATGTAGCATGATAGGGTGGAGAAAAATATCCAAGTCGCAGTGGCCGTGCTGGATTCCGTCAACCACGAAGTTGCAGAGCTTTGTCCAGCTCTCAGTCGCGCGGTTTCGACGGTTCTTGCGGTCGGCCTGGTATTTGGCTAGCTCGGGGGACTCACGCCCGGCAGCAATGGAAATGAAGAGGTGATGGGTTGACTCCCAGATGGCTTGCCCATGCCGAGAGAGGTACCCCTTGCAGACTTCCCGAAAGTCCGCGAACCAGCCGACATGGGGCAGACCGATGTCCGGCATCTCTGTCGCCAGTACGGCCCAGGGTTACCGGGACAAGATTGCGTTCAGCGGCTCGATCGCCACTAGCTTGGCATCCCAGTCCTCGGCCTTGGGTATAGCGGGAGCCGGCGGGAATATCCACAACGGCGGGCGAGTCAACGCCCGGGTGACAAGGGCACCAGTGAGGTCTTGGATACACAAGCCTTCCAACTGCGCCTTTGACCAGGGAATAGCCGCAGCCAGTTCGGGGCCGTCATAACCTTCCGGCGGGGGATCCACAACGGTGGGGACTCCTCTGAGGATTCCTTGGACTCGCTCTCGTCGAACACGAAGGGGTCCGGGGAAGGTAACTCCTCGAGGCCCTCAGCGGCGACCTCATCATAGTTCATCTCCGGTAAGTCGGGCGCTCCCTCTCCACCGGGAGAGGCGGTGGACGGGCCTTGGGGATCATGAGGGGGGACACTAAGGAGAGCCGGGGCAGACGAAGCTTTAGACGAAGATCTGGTAGTGCGAGGACGATGGGAGGGCTTCCCAGAAGCCGGCGGGGCTGAGATCGAAGTGGGGCTAGGAGCCGGCCCGCTGTCTCCATGACCTAGAGCCGCGCTCACCGGCGCGGCGGACCGTTTAGGCCGTTTGACTGCCACGGGGCCGCAGAGCGACGCAACCCGGCTGGACCGACGTTTTCCCTTATGCGCAGGCGAATCTTCAGTGGACGAGAGAGAAGCCGCCTGCTCGCCGGCTGGCACTGGCGGCGGGTTAGGGTCTTGAGAAGTATCCCAAATCCGTAGACGAGAAGCCTTTCCCGTGCCACCGGTCATCGATCCGGGGGCGGACGACTCCGCGCTGGATGTCCGGACGGCCGTGGCGGTACCAGCGGCTGATGAGAAAAGTGGTGTGGCGGAAGCGGCTGGATCAGGGTCTCGCGGACAAGCTAAGTCAAGGAGGTGCCTAATAGCCTCCCGGATGGGGGCAGGGCCCTTCATTAGACGTCTCACCCGGGCAGCCGAAGCGGCTAGCCGAGCTCGATCTTCCTTGAGAGAGGACAGGCAGTCCGCGCGCTCCTCCGCAAGCTGGGTAAACGCCTCCCGGGCTTCACGCACACCCGATTGGGTCTCAGTGTACGCGGCCTCAAGCTCCCGGATTCGGCGCTGGAGCTCAGGCGATGCGGAGGTCGACTGGTACAGCGCCTTCTGATATTTCGTTAGCTTCTTGGCGAGCCGGATCCGGCGAAACTCCAAATTGCCCAGCTCTAGTTGCGAACTCTCCAATCGTTGAGAGAGTTTAATGTAGCTATCGTAGCGCGCCGTCAACCCGCGCGCGGTCTGAAAAGACTCGACCATCAAGACGCGGAGGTTCGTGACGTTTTGCTCTGAGAACACACACGGAGTGAGCGAGTGGAGAGACGAACCTAAATAGGCGAAAAGGTACTTACTCTGGATTTTCAAGGCAGCTATGGCCTTCTGGTTCAAGATGCGCTGTGAGTCCGACTGCTGTTGGAGGTGATCTCTCGCTTGGAGAAGGTCGGCCTTCTCATTTTCCAGTCGGCTAATGCGGTCTCGGGATTGGAAGGTGGCCAGCACCTCCCGGACCCGGGATTCATCCGCTTGCTGACTAGCCAGCCGTGCGGTTACAGCCAACTCGGTGTTAGCCTGCTCTAGGCTAGCTACTTGAGTGGTTAGCGCAGCGATTTGAGCTTGCAGGGCAGCCACGTCGGGCTGCCCTGGGCGACGCTCTAGGCCGGCCGGATGGGCATCTGGGCCTACGGCCGATGGCTGCGTATTGGCCGGGGAGTGGCCCGGCACGGGACCGATGGGGGCGCTGTCACGGTCGGACATAGGGGCGGTGGAAGTCAAAGTGTGAGAGATGTGGTGAGCGCGTGCCTCAACCGTTGTGCGGCTGCGACAAGGCTCAGGGGCGGCTGTGGTGAAGTGTTCCAGAAATTAACGGACTAATGATGATGGATGCCCGCACCGGATTGGCTGAAATGTCGCCCTTAGCCGGATGCCCGGACCGGTCAATAAGAAGACGCGATCTGGGAGCGGCCGGACGCACCTGCGAGCGGCCGGACGGCACCAGGCCTGGGATCAGGCCAGACGAACGTGATAGAAGGCATGAACAGTCGAGCTAGCAGGCTAAGCAGACGGGAAGACTGCAGACGTTGGACGACCGAGTGGCAGATTGGTGGCGGATGGTTTGGAAGGTATGAAGGAAAGGAGCCTGAAGGAAGATGAGTGTTCTAGTGGATGAAGGAGGCACCCGGATCGGATGAGAAGTTGCCAAGGAATTGCTAGCGCCAGCGGCCAAGGGGCTCGGATGGATGGCCATCCGGCCGAGTCAGCCGGGTACAATGTACCATCCGAACTGGTACCAGCTGGGTTCGGTGTACCGGCCGGGTTGGTACCATCTGGGGTTGGTGTACCGGCCAGGCGGGTACACAAAGTCGGAGTTAACCGGGCTACTTCGGGTAAGGCACATGACTGGTTATTTGGGGTAGGTTACACAAGAGGGAGTATTGGATATAGGATAAATCAGTATACGTTTCGCTTTCCTAGACACAAGTCGCTTTCATTGGTTCACGGCAGAGGGCTAACAAGGTCCCCTCTTGCTGCTATTGGTTTGCCCGGGGAAGGTTAAGTTAACCCACCGGAAGTCCCCTGACCGGGAGTCGCGGCGTCTTCGTATACTCATCTCAAGTCGCCCGTGTTTTGAACACGGTATTAAGTATTGGGAAGTGGTGACATTTTGGCCTTCTGTGGAAGAGTGTGGAGTTATATCTACCTTACGTACACATTTGGATTCGCCCTTCATTGTTATTGGTTTAGCTGGCCGATTGATTATTCTCGGCCCAGCCGGCACTATACAAAGTTCAAGTGTCTTATTGGTTTAGCTGGCCGATTGATTATTCTCGGCCCAGCCGGCACTATACAAAGTTCAAGTGTATTGCCAGACGAGCTCCCCGGTGACGATTTCCGCCCGAGAGCTACCCCTAGTCCTAACCCTCATCTCCCTATTGGACGGATTTACACTTTTCGCCCTAGGGTCCACCAGGAGAGCAAACCACCCAGTACAGACGGGTACACAAGGTGAGCTTTCAACATGCAACATCCGAGCAGTCACGATCAAGCGGATGGAAGTGACCGATCTAGCCGGCCGGATGCCGGATTGGATCATGACTCGGATGGACGGAGTACCCCCTCCGATAGTCAGTCGTCTGGGACCCCCGTGGGTGTTCGCGTCTCAGGAAGATTTTCTGAGAGCGACTACACCACACCCTTACAGCACCGCGCTTGACATGGCTTACACCACCCTGTATAGGGTCAGGTTCTTGACTGAGTTGAGTAGCAGACACAATTGGTTGTCTTAAAGCATTGAAATCCTCAATACCGTTTTATAAACGGCAACGGAATGTGGAACAGCGTTTATGGAACGGGTCCAATTGTTTAATGTTATTGCGATACCATCCATTCTATTCACAGCGCGAATGTTTGAACCCCGCAGCCGAAGTGATGCGGGAGCTGGTAAACATTCAGAAAGCTTTCTTATGGCGTAACAGCACTACGAGTGAAGGTGGCAGATATAAGATATCACCCACGTTACTTTTCACAGCTTACGCGGCAGGGGGAGTGGGACTGATATCTATACCAGTGGCGATAAAGATACAACGTCTAAAGTTAGCCTGTCAGTGGCTTATTGCAGCGAGAGACAGTTATCAGCAGGCGTGGTTGGATCTAGCAGGAATAGGTGCTGATATCAATTCTGGCCAGTTACTAACACCTGTGAAAGGTTATAAAGTTTGTAAAGCAGGCACAATTGTGGAGCCAGGTGCGATACCGACAGTAGCGCGAGAAGTGAAGGAATGGCTGGGGCCAAAAAAGGGCGAGTTGGAGAAGTTAGAAGGTTATTCTCGAGTAGAGTTACCGCGGGCAATAACATCAATGGAACTGAGACTCGGGATGAAAGGGTTGGCTTTAAAACCTATGGATGAGTTCACGATCCATGTCGATATAGACACATACCAATTCCATGACCTACTTCCCACATCAATCATCCCATTTTGGGGAACATATGGTTGGGATTCAAACCCATGGATACGGGAGGAGAAGGCACCGATGTTATCGCCCAAGAAATATTATCGTATTCCAACGGTATCCATCAGAGATTTGAGAATATTACGACTAACGAAGAATACTTTTATGTGGCAGGTGCAAGGAATAGATGGGAACTCCCATACTTGTGCAAAAATCGGCCGCTGGTTATGTTCAATTATTATCGCGTCCCCGAGAGTGGAGATAGGTCACTATCTGGGAGAACGGCCTCCGATTCGTTTCTGCAGAGGACCAGCATGTTTGGAGATGTTTATGTGGAAGGTTGAAGCACCAGGCAAAATACGAGGACACGGTCGGAGCAAAGAAGTCACTGTGCTCTTAGCGCAGAAAGCAGATGGAATTATATGGGAAATTCTATCTAGTGGCATGGAGATTAACGACGAGAATGAACAGATTGTGGGAAAGTGTGTCGTTTTTCATCCGCACCCAGATATTCATCTAATCGGCTGGATTATGGAGGACACCACACCAATAAGGAAGATATGGTCAAATTTTCGGCGGTCATTTCGGAAACTTTACTTTCATGGAGTGGCGCCACAATTGAAACCAATCTTAGCGAAGTGGAAGAATCACGGTGTGTCGAGTAGGTGGTGGAATGATATTCAAGATGTTGACCCCAATCAAGTATGGGAACACAATAACTTGTTGACGAATTATCAAGGTTGACAAGAACGACAGTCGTTGGACTTTTATTGTAGCCAGGCAAATTTGAAAAATTCTAGCTTTCACGTATAGAAAAAAATAAACATTTCTTTGGAGCATAATCTTCTGATTCGTATTTGCCTTGAAGTGAAGTCGTGAGACAACTTCCGCCGTCAATCTTCACCGCAGCATCTGGAAGTTTCAGCAGCACGTGATTGTCTTTGGGTATAGGCTCAAAGTTCGCCCCAAAATACTCCTCGTCATTAAGTCCCCGAATAAAGCATTTCATCGTACTCTTTCGTCCATCCAGATGTCCTAAAGCATTTGAAATCCTAAGTACCGTTTTTAAAACGGTGGAAAAGAATAAAATACCGGGGAACATTATGTTCAGTATTCGTGGCTTACCTCGTTCCAAGGGTTGTCAAGCCTGAGTGAATACAGGTGATGGACCTACCAAAATACTCGGCTCTAGTCGCACAAACAGCAAAGGGACCTCGGTGAACTGACTGTACTCACAATGCCACTTGAGTTTGAGGTGATCGGGCAAAGCGCGCAAGTTTGTAACAGAAAATTCCATGGTGCGTAAATGGTGAGGGAAAATCAATCGACTGAAGCCCAGCAGATAATAACCCGCATCCTTAAGCGATGAAGACGGAATACAGATTCGGTTGATGAGTTTTGGTAAGCGCGCTCCATTCGACAATGGTGAAATAGAGCTTGCGAAATTGTCAGATGAATCTGGAAAATCAAAGTTTAGGCAGTGGTCGGATCAGGAGCTGAAACGTCATGAAGCTGTCAAATCGTTCCATTGTTCTTCCACTTCCTTCGACTCCACAGCAGTCTTGACCAAATACAGTCGATCACGTGTTGCGTGATGATGCTTTTACGCTGCGACTGCTTCTGAGATCTTTTTGGATGGACTCGGAACCACTGCATCAACCGGGCGAGGTCGTTTGAAGGGCACATTGAGGTGGAGTCAGGACTGAACATGCACGACATTTCACAAAATAGAATAGTTACTCTTTCTCCTCTGGTGGTAAAGCTAACAGACATCCGAAGCGTTCCCGTGCTGTCAATGGCTATTTCTGTGCTATCTACAGTAGAAAGTGTGTGGTGGGTGGATATGTTTGTTACGTGTAATATGGCCTCCCTAGATTTTGACGACTCGAACGCCGTAGTTGTCGGCAACGGTCTGATCATGGACGCTCGAAAATTGCTGTTTATGACACTAACATGTGGAGTATGCGATGTTTCATCCTCTCAGCTACTCCGCCAGTTGTTTTTCCTCGAGCTCTGTTAAGGCGTGTATGACTGAGAGATAAAACACAATGTGAATGGAAATTGGGTTTATTCAATCTGTAGCGGGAAAAACAATCGCGAAGCTTGGTCTATCCCAGCCTGCGATCGACTTCATCGCATGCTGGATTCTGTCGAAGGGCTAAGTCTCATTAGAGCGAGTTCAGCCTGGGAGAACACATGTGAAGGCTAGCTGACGATAGTCCACTCCAGTGCCTCCAACATTTTTGAAACCACCTAGTGGTAAAACCGACGTGAAACATCTTCATGCAAGTGGGATGGATTTGTCGTGTTTTTTCCACCGCTGACAACGTGCCCCTTGTTGGTGGCCAACTCAATGAAAGAGATGCGCGTTCTCCTCTCATGCTTGTGAGTAGCCCATCGATCCTTAGTGATGTATTCCTCCTTCTTTAGAGTCATTTGCTGTATGACGCCTTCATGTGCGCCGTGGGTAGTGGAATGTTCCGTACCATCCGGATAAATAGAAGTAAAACCGATACCGTCGACACGTTCTTTTCAAATGATCCTGACAGAGGTTACCTCCATTCGACAACGCCTTCTATTACTCAGCCGCAAAAATCATGCACCGAACCATATTAAATATGGTTCGGTTTATCTTTTTCGCTTTTCCGTTGAAAGCAGGGGTCCCGGACTCAATTATCTGGTGTCGTACACCCGTCTTCTTCCAAAGAAGCTTAACGTTCTTGTCCGATGGGTCGTATAAAGATACCTTCAGGTTCGACCAATATCGTGCCGTATTTGATGCTGGAGCCAACCTCCTCATCCGGGAACTCTTTAATTCCTTTAATTTTGGATATTGTGGGTCCGTCTCCAGACGTAGTGCTGCAAACAGCTAGAGCTACCGCTCAAGGAAATGTCGCATCATTAGTCTTCGTTTTAAGTCGATAGCAAAATCAAAAATGAGCTCAAGTGAAACCCACTTACCTTGACAATTTTTTTTTCCAATAGGGGGTTTCAGACATCCGATTTTTCAAGCAGAAATGGTTAAAAGATCGCACTGAAGTGCTCTGGATCCGGATGGTAAAGAACATTCCACTTTCCACGGCGCACGTGAAGGCGACATACACCAAATGACTCTAAAGGAGGAATACATCACTAAGGTTCGATGGTACAATCAGCATCATGAGGGTAAAACGCGCGTCGCCTATCTCGAGATGGCAACCAGCAAGGGGAACGTTGTCAGCGGCGTTAAAAACACGACAGATTCATCCAAGATGTTGCACCTAGTTTGTTGTAAACTACCTAAATTAGGGTCAGTCGTACCTTGAGTAGGATCTGGTGTACCACTTAGTGTACCCATAATTAGTAATAGTTTAGCTCCTAATTAGCACTTATTTAAGGAAGTAAGTAAACCCACAACAGGCGGGGCCAGAATGGCTGCGGGGACTCGATTGGGTGTGCAGATGAGAGATAATCGACAACTAACCATTGAGCCCTACTCGGTTACCTTGGAGTGAGTGCCCCGCACTACTCCATCCCACGTTTCATCTTGCACCCATACCGCACGCCCTATATATAATAAGTTAGACTATAATTATCTAATATATCTTACCTTTTGTACGTTCTGATCATAGCGGGTTGTCGCACTTCTACCGTTTCCAACACTCCCCCTCGACAACCGTGTCCGATCTCCTTTGCATCTATCCACACAGAGTCTGTCCTTTTGACTGACTTTCAATGGTTCTTTTCGAGCCCTGCTCTATGGGACTAGCGCCCTGCGCGTACCCGCCATTCTGGACTCCCGCCCCGCCCGGTCTACTCTACTATATCCATCTTATTGCTCCCCCTGAGCTGCAACGTTCTCCATTGCTTCAAACCATAGTGCAAAGCACTCATCCTTTTCTTCAGGGCCCTGTTCCCCCCCTGTTTCCTTAGCTTCTTCCATCGATAGCTTTTGTCCTTCACGAGCATACGCCGCTGCTCTTCGTGACACCAAACCAAGCATAGTCCGAAACTTAACAAACTTGACGCGCGCCAGCGCCTTTGTCATCACATCCGCAACCTGTTCTTGTGTGTTTACATACTCGGTTGTAAGTCTCTTGTCCTGTACCAACGAACGCACGTAATGAAAATTGTTCTCAATGTGTTTCACATGGTGATGCTTGCCCGGCCTTTCACTTAAATAGATTACCGCCATGTTGTCACTCAACAGCCTTGGTTTCTTGTAGTCGACCATGAGTTCTTCACATAACTTCTTCAGCCATTGTACATCCTTTGTACCTTCATGCATAGCGTAGTACTCCGCATCCATTGTTGACAACGCACTAATACCTTGCTTACGTGAACCGTACGAAACTGTAGCTCCATCAAGTAGTGAAACATATCCGCTTACACTCTTCCGGTCTTCCGGATCATTGGCAAAATCTGCATCCGTATACACGACTAGATCCACTGGTTGAATCACTCGATCATGGTATACTTGCATCCTCAATCCATAGTCAAATGTAGTCTTGAGATACCTTAACACACGCTTAGCTTGTGCGTAGTGCTGCTGATCGAAACAACTCATGTGTTGTCCCAACTTCCTTACTGCATGTGCGATGTCAGGTCTCGAGCCCGAGACAAGGTACTGTAGTGCGCCCACTATTTCACGATATGGCATGTCTCGAATGTCTTCCTTCTTGCTTGTCGTTACCAACGATGATCCTTCTGGTGTGGGTGCACCATTGCAATGTTGCATGCCAAAACGCTTCAAAATCTCCATGATGTACGTTTCTTGACTGAAAAACACTGAGTTCTTGGATATAATCACCTCTACCCCAAGGAGGTATTTCACCGGACCGAGGTCTACTAACTCGAATGTCGTTTGAAGAGCTTCTTACTTCTTCACATGCTGCCTGTGGACCCATCAACAGTAGGTCGTCCACATATACGGTAAGCAACATTGATATCTCCCCCTCCTGGTATCGGGCGTAGAGTCCGTAATCGCTTTCAATACGCTTGAATCCAAATGCAACTAGATGTTCATGCAATTTCTGATTCCATACATGCGGTGCCTACCGCAACCCGTAAAGAGACTTAATCAACCTGCATACATGGCTCTTGCCATGCCTCTCATAGCCCGCCGGCTGTTCCATAAAAACTTCTTCCTGAAGTTCACCATGAAGAAACGCCGTCTTCACATCATACTGTAAGATAAACCAAACTCGTTGTACTGCGAGATATATAGCCACCCTGATGGTTTCAAATCGAATAACCGGAGCATAGGTTTCGAAATAGTTGATCCATAGGTCTGCTTGTATCCATGCACAACCAATCGCGCCTTAAATCGCTTAACATAGCCATGTTCTTCTTTCTTGACCGCATAGACCCAGCGGTTTGTAATTACTGTGAGCTTGCCTTTCGTTTCCTTACTAGGCGCCACTCCCTACACACCATGGCGGCAAAGAGAATCCATCTCTTCATCCATTGCTGCACGCCAATATTCCGCGAAGCGTGAGTCCTTCACAGCTTCCTTGAATGATCGTGGGACCTTCACGTCATCTGCCAGTAACCTTTCACAAGGTTGTACCGATGTCACCGTGCGTACGGCCAACACTTGTAATGCGCGAAGTTTTCCAATCTTCTCTTGTGTATCGACACTGTTAGCTCCAATATAATCCTTATATCTCGTGTTCTTTTGTCGCTTGCGCTCTGGCCTTCCATAGATGCGCCTTTCTGGTTGCATTCCTTCCTTTTTGTCTTGGTTCTCTTCATCCGAGACCAGTTCATCCTTTCGGGCATACGCCAATGCCTCTGGTTTATCTTCTTCTTTCTTTTCCGCACCGCAATAGGTATCTCGTCAACGTCCTCTGTGACCAAACTGTCCATGCCTGCCAGCATTCCGTACATACGGGATGATAGCTGGTAGAGTATGATCGCCGTCACCAAACGCATTGTACATCATTTTCTGCACATAACTTGCATCTATAGTGTAGGCTTCTCGAAATGTCATGTTTCCACCTCGTGCTGTGCCAACCTTGCCATCAAGTGCACACATCCACTTGTAAGCTTTTGTTTGCGATGAGTAACCGATCAGCAACCTTGACGTCTTGATCGGTTTGAGTTTATCCTTCTTCTGACTCTTGTTCTTCATGACTAGCACGTCCACTGCGCATCCCCATGTGCGTAAGTGCGAGACATCCGGTCTCTCTTCATAAAGTAGTCCATGAGGGGTTTTCCCGTTGATTACCCGTGACCCTGTCACATTGAGGGTATCTACTACATGTAGGAGTGCTTCTCCCCATAGTGAGAATGGTAGTTGTGTTTCTTCAAGTAATACACGCACTTTCATCACCACCACACCGTTTCCACGTTCCACCAAGCCGTTTTCTTGAGAAGAATACGCGTTCGTTGTTTGTACACTAATTCCTTCTTCCTTGCAGAGTTGATCCACTTCCTTGTTTACGAATTCTGTTCCTTGATCCGAATATAACTCTTGTATCCTTAGATGTCGGTGTATGAATGCCGTGTTGAGTCTTCGCAACAGTCTTGTTAGATGGTTCGCCGCCTCATCTTTTGTCTTGAGTAGGAAGACCCACTTGAATCGGGAATATTCATCTATGACGAGTAAAAACATGCTTGCACCGCAGGCTGTCCTTACTTTAATCGAATCCACATCAAGACATAGCCTTTCCAATGGCCTTGTGGCTTTCCTTGTCTTATGACCAAATGTCATTGTTTTGGCCTTAGCCACTTCACACGGAACACAGTCGTAGTTTGCCAACGTTTTATTGATCTTAAGTCCTTGGCCTGTCTTGTTCTTATCCATGCTCTTGATTACTTGTTGGTTAGCATGATTGAACCGCTTGTGCCACGTTCGTGCATCTGTTTCTGCTTGTTTTTCCTTAACCTTGCTGCGCTTATCCATAAGCGAGACGCCCAGTATCTCGCGTCCAGCGCCAGTGTAGACATGTGTCCAAAGCCTGTAAAGTCCATTTATCTTATTGAACTTGATCTTGATGTTTCCCTTCGTTACGTGCGCTATCGATTGTTCTTCGCCATGAAGTGTCACCTTGTACTTACGTGACTGGGAGTAATCGAATGCAGTAATGTTGGCACGCGCTTCTGGTACATACGATACATCTTCCAGCTTGCGTTTCTCGATCTTGCCTGTGAGTTCGTTCTGCACGCAGATTAACACCGTACCCATCTGCGTTACCGTAGAAATTGTGCCATTCATCATAACTAAACCCTTGCCTTGTACCGTGTATACCTCAAGAAAGGTCTCTCGTAGATTACACACGTTTGCTTGACTTCCACTGTCAAATTTCCATTCGATCACGTCTGGAGAGAGTAATGGCTCCTTGGTGCTAGCCTGTACCATGAGGACTGGTATTGGTTCATCTTGTGTCCCTGCACCTCCAGAGTAGTTGGATCGTCATCCACCATATCGACTTTGGTCGTCGCCGCGACCTCCGCGTCTGTCACCGCGTCCGCCACCGCGGCCTGCACGGCCTCCTCGATTACTTCGTACATAGCGACTTGGGTTTGCCTCCTCACCGTTACGCATACTGCGCGGACAATCACGCATCCAGTGTCCGTACTGGTTACATATTCTGCAAGGGCTCCACCGCATTGCCTCTTGTAATGTTTCACGCCTTCCTTGCATAGTAATTTGTCTTATGTTTTGCCGATGCTCTACGTTGTTCATCTGAACCTCACGCCTTGCGTCGCCACGCTCATTGCGTTCTTGTTCTTCCGCATAAATCAACCGGTTCTTGACTTGCCGTAGGCTTACTTTGTTCTCCACTGACAGCGACTTCATGCGTGAAAACTCTTTGTAGAGATCCGGGTAGACTTCTTTTGTTTGAAACAGTAGTAACTCTGCAAACTTTTCTTCATCCATGACCTCTCCTGCCTTGCGTAAATCGCCTTCGAGTTGTGTCATCTCGTTAATGTAGTCCAGCATGCGCTCTCCAGGCCTCAGAAAGCGATTGAAAAGTTCCTTCTCCACAACGATCTTATTGCGCGCCGGCATTCCATCGTATTCAGCCATCAAAGCATCCCAGAGACGAATGGGATTTCCCGTCTTAATAACTTTTTCCATGCGTATCACCACCGCATCTGCAAGACTCCCAACTATCATCGCATGCGCCGCAGCATATCGGCAGTCCCAGGTGTCCTTCATCTCTAACGGCCAATCGAAGTTATATCGCTCCTTCCCGGTGACAAGCGCTAGCAATCCCGCTGCATTCAGCTTCGCTCTCATCTTTACTTTGTAGATCTTGAATCCTTCTCCATTGAATGGCTCCATGCGGAATTCCTGCGCCATGTTTCGGTACATCCGCATCTGGTCACTATGCCCGGCCGTATTCATGTTTTCTTGGCTCGTCAAATTCTCTTGTGCTTCAGCTAGTTCCTCCCCGAGGGATCGCTGGGTATTTCCGAGATTTGTTCTTTCTTCTTGACGGGAGAAAACTAGAATGTCGAATGGAGTATTCCCTTCTGCGACCCTGCGGTCCGATCCCGGTTCGGTTGAGCCGCGATCCCTTGAACCTGCCCCTGTTGGGCTCATAACCTGTTGTAAACTACCTAAATTAGGGTCAGTCGTACCTTGTGTAGGATCTGGTGTACCACTTAGTGTACCCATAATTAGTAATAGTTTAACTCCTAATTAGCACTTATTTAAGGAAGTACGTAAGCCCACAACAAGCGGGGCCAAAATGGCTCCGGGGACTCGGTTGGGTGTGCAGATGAGAGATAATTGACAACAAACCATTGAGCCCTGCTCGGTTACCTTGGAGTGAGTGCCCCGCACTCCTCCGCCCCACTTCTCATCCTGCACCCATACCGCACGCCCATATATATTAGGTTAGACTATAATTATCTAATATATCTTACCTTTTGTATGTTCTGATCATAGCGGGTTGTCGCACTTCTACCGTTTCCAACA